>CABIKL010003514.1:0-10832 GCA_902196195.1 Aptinothrips rufus | reverse complement strand
GCCCCGCCCCGCCCCGCCTCGCCCCGCCCCGCCCCGCCCTGCCCCGCCCCGCCTCGCCCCGCCACCCGATACGACGCGATCGCCGAGCTTTGATCTTGACCAAACCGAGTGGAGTGCGAAGACCAGACCGCGATGCGATGCCGCGCCAGGAAGAGCGGCGGTAGCGGCGGCCAATAAAGAAAAGTGCTCTGGCACCCTCCTCTCGCCTGGACCGGCCTGGACCAACCGGGACGTGATCAACCATCATCCCCTCTCCCAGGCGTTTATCTCCCCTTTTCATCCGGGCGGGGCTGGTCGGGGGTCACACGCGAACTCGCAGTAGTCATGAGCAGGCAAAAAGTAATAGCAGCAACCATAAAGATACGCCGTAATGGTGGTAGACGCTCACGTCATAATTATTGACCGGCTTCGATGCGCCGCCCGTGTGAAGCCAGTCAGCGTAACAGAGGATGATGAAAGATTCGGACGGGCTGGGCCGCAACTTTACAACCCACAAAAGTCTTGTCTCTTGTCAGAATACATTATTCGCGGCTGAACCGACTCCGGGGCCGGGGCACGTCAGTCGCGGTGTTTCATGCCGCTCTTGGATGTGTATCGACAGGCGGACCGCATCCCCCCCCCCCCCCACTCCCCGCCGTGATCTCACCTCAATGAGAACCTCCACTGCGAACGGCTGCCCGATTTGAATCCTGTCCAGCTCTTGCAGATGGAATGTAACGTCCTCGAACACTGGCGGTGGCAGGTCGTAGAACCTCTTGGCTCTGGCGCTGCCCCGCACCCCGTTCAGGAGGGCCAGGCGCTCCGAGTTGGTACCTGCCAATTGCAATGGAGCCAGTTAGGTTAGGTTGGCACCGCGTGTTAACAGCAGGGGTAGGTTATCTCATCGCCCGCTTGATAGGAGCAGATAGGAGACGATGGAAATAAACCCATTTGCCATGCTAAGAAATAAGGATGGAGATATAATAGAAGTAGCTGATACAATCGGTTTCTTTCCGAAAAGTGACTTCCGACGGTCAATAATTTCACATTATTCTCAGCGTGATTCATCGGGTTTTCTATTTGTGAGTATTTTGTATTTATGGAAGTCATATTTCCTTTTTTTTTCTCACCTTCAGGTGCTTTATACTGGTCGATAATGTCATCCAGATCCTCTTCGCCGAGAGGGTCAAATATCCACGGGGCTTTGGTTAAAATCTTTCGGCCGATGCTGGAAGTAAAAATTGTGTGAAAAAGTGGAAATTGCAGAGCAGGGCTGACGTTAACTGCAATAGACCAAGAAAAGAGAAAAGAAGAAGAACAAAGAGAAGTCTTCGAGGTCATTGTTTCAGATCCAGATTATGTCAATGCCGCGTCAAATCCGCGATTTTAGAACGTCACTTTCTTATGGATGGTCTGCTCGTCGGATGAGTTGGTTACGCTGGTGATGATCACCCAGAGTGGTGATTGGTACTTGATAACTCACTGGTACTTGACTACTCACTGGTACTAGATTACTCAGTGGTATTTGAGTACTCACTGGTACTTTATTACTCACTGGTACGTGATTACTCACTGGTACTTGAGTACTCACTGGTACTTGACTACTCACTGGTACTAGATTACTCACTGGTATTTGATTACTCACTGGTACTTGATTACTCACTGGTACATTATTACTCACTGGTACGTGACTACTCAGTGGTATTTGATTACTCACTGGTGCTTGATTACTCACTGGTACTTGATTACTCACTGGTACTTTATTACTCACTGGCACTTGATCACTCACTGGTACTTGATTACTCACTGGCACTTGATCACTCACTGGTACTTGTTGGTGTCGATGCGGGTGAAGCCGAGCACACTGGAAGGGTCGACCATCCAGCGGATGAGGTCGGCGTTCACCGAGGCTAGCATGAAGGGCACGTCGTACTTGAGTCCCACCTCCCCGCGGCGAATGGCCTCCAGGGACGCGGGGCCGCATTGGTAGAAACCTGTGGGCCGAAAGGGGGGGGGGGGATGTAAATATTCTTGATGATGATCATGCAAAGTTTGACCGCTGAGCCCGGCGCGTGAAATAAGTGGATGAGAGGATAACCCCCTAAATCTCTCGAATGCGATTTAAAACCTCACGACGGCGGGACACTCCTGCCCAGGTACCTGGATGATTTCGAATGAAGAGGATTTTCGGTCCGTAGAGAACGTCAGGTCCCCGTTAGAAATGAAGCATCAAATTACAATATCAAATCGACTTCAACATTAAAATCTGATCAAACTGTTCAACCAGGTTCAACGTGTTCTATTGTCACCATGGGCTTTTCGGCCGCCTCTTTCTAACTACGTACTACCTATCCATGAAAAAATGTAGGATTCGCGTCACATTCCTTTTGATAAATGCTGACAGTAGCAGACTATGGTCACCCCGATGTGTATCTTACTTTGGGAAAATGCGTACAATGGTAATCACATTCGAAATCACATCAATCACATTAGAAGCAATT
Organism: Aptinothrips rufus; assembly: GCA_902196195.1. NCBI lineage: Eukaryota > Metazoa > Arthropoda > Insecta > Thysanoptera > Thripidae > Aptinothrips > Aptinothrips rufus. The sequence continues at coordinate 8,352 of CABIKL010003514.1, read as the reverse complement.
ATTTATGATTATAATTAGACAGACTCTATGGGGGGTAAGTTTCGGATACCCGGGGGTGTTTCTCCGATGATGAGGGTGTGATAACGGAATTATCACGGGTGAATATAATCGACTACCGCCTGGCCTGTACAGAGCGATTTATCAAAGTGAGATGCCCTTCGGATTACCCCGTGATAGATGGAATATTTGGCTGAGCGATTAGCACATCCAGCGGATCGGAGAAGGGCAACAGACGTGTTTTGCTCGCCCGTTTGTTTCGTTGTTTGTTTGTTTGTTACACACTGTAAAAATTTGTCGTCGCTTCACGACAAAAATTTTGACGACATTCTAATCTGCGCAAAACGACGACAAATCCTTGTCACTTAGTCATACCTGACGTAAGAATCGTCATACAGGTTGAAATTTTGCTATGCGCATTACATGAGAGGCGACGTTGCCATCAGGCTGCAATTAACGACGGCATTGTTGTCAAAAAAAAAAAATTAGCCATAGAATTGTCGTCAGAATGATGACTAAAATTCTCGGCCGCCCGCGGTCTCCTGCACTGCTAGAAAATTGTTGTAAATTTCCAACGAAAAATTTCCGACTGATCCATCATAAATTTTTAAAATTTCAAAAGTATCTGGTGTCTTACTAATTCAACAAATATTCCTTTTTTTCCCGTTTACAAACTTCCGTCGTAAATTTGTGATGGTCGTCTAAAATCATGCAAAATTCCACAAGTTATCAAATTTTCCAAAACACGCCAAAATTAAGCATTTTTAAGTTTTGTAAATTTATGACAGATCAGTCGGAAAGTTATAACAGACGTGCGTCAGAAATTTACAAAAATATTTTTAACAGTGTGGCCGGGAGGGGCAGCCGGTGACTCACTATCAGAGGTCTCCTGCGGCGTGGCGTCGCAGGCCTGCCAGCCGCCGTAGCCCTTGGGCAGGTCGGCCCTCGCCATCCAGATGTCGGTCCAGACGTGGTAGTTCCAGATGGAGTCCTTGCCGCCCGTGGGGTTGAGCGGGTCCCAGGGCAGCTCCCCCGTCTCGTCCGAGTAGTAGCGGTCCACCGACAGCGAGGAGTTGGCGTCGTGCGCCGACACCAGGTTGGAGACCAGGCGCGCGGGCAGCCCCAGGGCGCGGCAGACTGGCGAAATAAAAGAGCGGATCTGCGATTCAGGGCGATGGAATGAATAACGGGTTTGGTTGGGAAGTAGGAAATGCGAAGAGCCGCCCGCGCGGACAGGCAGCCCGGAGGCTAGATAGCGCAGCGTGGGAGCGAAAGACGAGTCGGAAGATGAGTCGTATTCCAAGATATCACACTTTGATGAAAATCTGTTTCATCGTATTTCGGCCCGCTGGTATCAATAAGTGGTGCTCTAGCCCAGTACCCAGCAGGCTGCGCCTCGCCCTATCACTTGCAACGCATCATCTTAGCCAATAAGTGGTGCTCTAGCCCAGTACCCAGCAGGCTGCGCCTCGCCCTATCACTTGCAACGCATCATCTTAGCCAGCCCCTAGCATTTCTGTAGTGCCCCTCGAAAGCGAAGCGGAGGGGTGCAGGCAAATTTGATTGCATTAGTAACGAAATTCCTTGAGTTCGGTAAAATATTTAGCGCTATTCAGTTGAATTCGAGACAAAGTTGGGAGCCTGAATTACCGTGTAATTCGCTTAAATGTGTCCGAACAAGGACTGATGCTCGGGATGATGTTACTTATCACTACTGCCCATTACTCGTCATGTTTTACGTTTTTATATACATATCTGAGTTACGTTGATTTGTCGTGATTTGTGGAAAACATAAACCCCAGGAATGTTGATCAACTCATCAGCTAGGTATGTTACGCAGGCTCTCCTACGTCGATAAACATTCCTGGGATGTATTGAAAACAAAATTTAAAAGATCCACGAATCTATTAATTTTGAGGAAAAATAGTGTGGCTAGACGTACAAAAGACAATAACGGAATCGCAGTAGACTTTCAGTAACAGTTTTGGCTGGATTAAGCTGTCTCGACTTTACTCACTCGTCCCTAGAACCCCGGCAAAGATCCAGCACTGTCCGTATCTGACTGAGCTGCCCGTGGTGAGGTACTCCTCCAGGATGGCCACTGACCCTGTCCAGGCCGCGGGGGCAGTGCCGTCCTCGTAGTGCCCGTCCCAGCGGCCCATCAACACGCCACCGTCATCGTTGGCGTTCACCTGGGGGACAGGTTGACGGACATCAGGCCTCGAGCCAACTCAGGGCTCCACTGTAAAAAGTAATACCTATTTTGGGGTGCCCTACCCCCAAAACAGGGGTGAAGTAACACCAGTTTCAAAAGTTTGGGGGCTCGTTTGGAAGATTATGTAGAAATGCGTTTCAGAGTGTCCTGATCATTTGGGTGTAGCTCACAAAACGTCCACAAAAAATTCCCAAACTGGTGTTACTTTTCCCCTGTTTCTGGAGGAAGGCTCCCCAAACAGGTATTATTTTTTTACAGTGCCCTCGTCAGCAGAAAATCAGTCTGTTCTTACCAGCTTGGTGAGAGCCCTGGACAGCCTGACGGGGTCCCCGCGCTCCGAGTGCGGGAGGCCGGTCCGGTCGAGCACGAACATGGTGGCCGGCAGGACGATCCCGTCGAACTGCCCGAACACCCACTCCCTGCCGCGCGTGTAGCCCATGGGGCCCACCCACACCTTGCCGATGTCGTTGAGCACGTACTCGTCAAGCAGGGGCGCGTCCTCCATGAACACCGTGTCGTCTGCGAGAAGCGAAATAGAATATCACTCACTCTCCTGCCAAAACAGCATCTGTCAGGAATAACCGAAGACCAAATGTCGTCTTGACGCCGAGTGATACTGGCGGTCGGATAGGGTTCCTCGATCCATCATGTAAACTACTCACGTTTTTCCCAAGGGTTGAATAGCAGATAGATAGGGTCCGGGTTCTGGAAGATCAGCAAGTTGTCTGCACCGTCGCTCGTTTCCACAATCACGTTCCATTCACCGACAGGCGCGTCCGCGGGGCTGCGGACCTGGGGCATGCCGACCGGGGCGGGGCAAACTTCACAAACTTCGCTCGGATCACTTCGCGGACAGAAACGAGTCTTCCGTTCCGTTCCAACGGGCTCGCTAGCCGTGGCACTTTAATTATTAATATTCCCCACTAAATATCAGGAAGGAGCGAGGAAAGGCTTTATTGTCACTCTGCGCACTTCAGGGATCAGGCAGGGGCGCGGACTGAGAAAGTGCGAGGGAGATGGAGTCTTACGGTTTTTGTGCGAGTGCGACAGAGATGCAATGTTGGGGATTCTATCCGCCTATCTCACTCAAACTCCGCGTCGGTCGCGTACCTCGACTGTGATGGTGTTGCCGTTCTCCGCGGTGATCCTCGCCTCCCACTTGAAGGGCTCCTCGTCGAACTCGACGTCACCCCCGAGCCGCATCTTACCCAGCGTCTCCCGCAGGGGGTGGGGTTCCGGTCCTGCACGAAAACAATCGATCAGTCGTCTCGGACAGTCTCAACATCAACATGGGTGCACAGGGTTACATGATATCATCGATTTCATCGGATTATGGACAATAAAATCAATAATTTATCTGAATCATTAATGTTATTTATGTGTTTATGACTATTGCACTACTACACAAGTCAGGTAATCTTCAATTTCTGCCGAAAGCGAAGTAAAATATCAATATTACTTAGAAGAATATCCCCTGGGACAGTCTTTGCCTGTGACATTATCTACTCAAAAATGTAAACGTGGCACATTTTGAATCTTAATTTTTTAATTGAAATTAAAAAAAAAGCTAAGAACAAATTTTTTTTTAAGAATCTTCTGCAATTATACATAAGCTAACGATATCAAGTCACGCCAGTGTTAAATAACTGCCATGTAAATAATAAAAGAAACACGGTAATTTTAAAGCCTAGACACTTCGCCCCAGCCGTACCCCACCGCGGTGGTGGTTGACCCCGTGCCCAGCCCGAGCAGGGCCGCAGCCTGGCCGCAGCAGACCGTCCAGTGCACCCGACCCGGCCCGACCCGGCCGGCCTTTCCGTCGGTGGCGTAGAACTTTGAGCGGTGCTGCGGCGACTTAGCAAAGTAATTTCGGTTCGGAGATATAGCTGTAAACTACGGCGGGGACCTCGGCGGGGACCTCGGCGGGGACCTCGGCGGGGACCTCGGCGGGGACGCAAATTTGAGGAGGGCGACGGCATGGCGCGCGGCGCTCAGTTCACGAGGGCAGGGCACGCGCGAGGCGACCGCTATTGGAGAAGGGCGGGGAGGGGCGGGGGCGGTGGAGGGAATTATTGAGAGACAAGACCAGCCCGATGAGGACACGCTGGCTCGGCGGGTACCAAGGGGCCGTCGGTTCGGCACTGTGCTTCGGCAGGTACCCAACTTGCCGACGACGATCCTGGAATTTCATTCCCAGGGAGCAGGTGGTACCTGGTTATAGCTGAGGCCGGGCTCGGTCGCCGATTATTTCAATCACTTCATGGCCAGAGGCGTACCCAGGATTTGGTTATGAGGAGGGGGGAAGGGAGAATCGAATTAAGAATATTTTCGATCGAATTTGTGTTATAATACGTTGATACGTATCACTCAAAGCACCTCTCCTTATTGCAATATCCGAAAAAATAGACTTATACGGGATCCTTTTGGGCCCTTGGGAGTCATAACGTGTGTTATCTACCCACTAGCGTCCCCCATATGCTACTAGAATTAAATCACCTTTTTTCAGAACAATCGCAAGGTTTATGTCCATTTTTAATCTTTTTCCGCACACGGTTACCGTTTGGGTGAATGCAGAAAACGGACCAAAGGCGGCATAGAACTCAAAACAGACGAGGGACTGCAGAGAAAAGATGCAATAAGTGCTTCAAAGCGAAGGCTGCAGCTTTTGTAGGAGATATTGAGGACAGAGAGAGAGGTCCGACAAGAACTATGCTGCTGGGTCCAGGTCACTGAGCAGGATTCGGCTCGGGGGATGGGGAGACAAGGATAGCAAGGGGGGGGCTATGACCGGCGCGTGACCACAGCTGGCGCTGAGCTGGGCTGCGCTACCTACACTGCCCTTCCATGTGCAAGTGCTTAGACTGCACTAAAGTAAATCATAACGGACCCCCTCCCCCCTAGAGCCTTACGTAATTTATGGACAGCCCCTTATCAACTTTTTGATATTCTTATCTGAGTCTGGATCGAATCAAAATCGAATCTGAGATCGATGTACCTCTCCCGTATGTGGACCGCAGCTCCCACCTCTGACCTCACAGTTCGAGTGCAGCGAGCTGAGTTGTCACCACTCTGCTATCTGCTGCCCACCGTCCAGCGGCAGCTACAAATCCTATAACAGAGAGCTCGGCCAGGCGCCGGGCTGGGCTAGCTGCAGCCAGCCTGCCAGGAAGCCGGAATGGACTTGGTGGGTGGGTGGGGGGTGGGGAGTGGGGGAGGGGGGGATTATTTCTTCCTCGTGACACTCTCTGAGCTGGATCTCTCTTAGTAAAAGTCAAGGGGGTGGTCGAGGGAGCTGTGTGGTCGGTTGAGCTCCGCTTCAAGCACTCTATGCCCGTCTTGGATGTTTCTTTTTTGTCCATGCGCATTTGAAATTCATGTCAGTTGTTACATCAGGAAAGGATGAAGTGTCGCAGCCGGCGACGTAACGAGCAGATCTGCTCTTTCGATCGACTGCGCGACCATCAGTTCGAAGATAAGAAGGGACTCTGAGGATGAGGAAGGAGTGGAAGAGGGGGAGGGATAAAGAGGTGGGCGGAGGAAGGACGAAGGGCTAGCAGGGCTGCTGCAGCCTGAGGCGGTGCCGCTCGGGTTGACTCGGTCGGCCCAGCGAGGGCAGAGCCGAGTGGTAGTCTCGATGCTCCCTGATTGCCAGCCTATGACTGACTCCCCCCCCCCCCCCCCCCCCCCTTACCCCTTTTCCTTTCCTCCACTTTTCTCTCCCTTATTTACCCAATATGGACATTGATAAATCGCTATCGAGGCGGCCTGATGGCATCGACCTCTCCTCTGTGTTGTGAAGACCAAGTTATGTAACAACCATTTTATCAACGAAATTCATCGTCTTATCTCCGTCGTCGATGTTTTGACCCATTACCGACCTAGACTAGACTTAGTGATATCGTTGAACTGCATATTTCACTGCTTTTTCTGAAGGAGGTGAAATTTTCCTTCCCGAAGCAGCTGTTTACAAGAATGCAGGGGGTGCGAGGCGAGGCAGTATTTGAAGATTCTCTTCTACTCCACCGGCGGTCGTATGTTCTCGTTCCGCCCGATGGTTGTTAATGCAGTGCAAGCGCCTGGAAAGTGGCGGGTAGGCAACCCGCGCCTGAGCCGCGTCCGGAACTTGCCTACCTCTGTGCGGCGGGGTGGATACCCTCCGGTCTACAGGCGCTTCGAGACACTCCAAGTAGATTGTTCTGAAATAGGGTATCTCTACGGTTGCGGAAATAAAAATTCGGCATGTGGGCGTCATAGACTAAGTCGATGCGCAGATGCGGTATTTGGAGTGGCTCAACTTTTGTTCGGATTACGTTTTGAGGTAGGCTCCTTATTCTACTAGTTGGTTCGATATTATGAATATTTGAGTGATTGCGACTTACCCAGTGCAAATACGAGGTGGACCATGTCCTCTGGTGTGTAGTCCCTGGTGAATCTGATGGCTACGAAGAACGTTTGACCACGTCTGAGAATCGCCCGGGGTGGTTCCATGTGGACCTTGAGTGGCCAAAAACAACAACAAGGTGTTTACGTAGAATTACAGACAACGTGGGTCAGTCAACAAAAACAACAATATTCTGACGTAGAAATACAGGCACAGAGATCCGCTCTCCAAATGCGCCGGAGGGACTTGGCTTTCCTGTGTCCTCAGCATCAATCTATTGTTCGAATGAAAACCTTTAGGTTTTCTTTGAAACGCTATTAAAACCTTACGTAGGATTGCTTCGACTTACGAAGAATTTTCTTCGTATTACGAAGGATTTTAAGCATAAGTGAGCTTAAGATTAATTTTCTGTGTAAGAACGTAATATCTTCTTCGTTTATTAAAGGATTTTCTTCGTATAACAAGGAAAACTGCTTCGTATTACGTATGCTTCATATCCTGTGTAAGGCCTTAACAGTGAACCTCGCAGTGAACTGAACACCGTGTGAGTGTCCACGAAATATTATTGGTTGAAGCCGCTAAGGCATTAGAGTAGGCTAAGGGATTGAGATGAACTGATTCTGTTGCTGCATACCTGTGGTCTGATTTCCATACTCGAGTTTGCAGCTCACCTGTTCGAAGAGCTCCGTGTGGTGTCCCTCGGCATTCTCCTTCGCGTAGAAGTGAACCTCAGTCGTTTCAAGCTCCATTTCTCACCTGAGAACAAAGAAAAATGAAAAAGAGTTACATACGTATTGCGAAGCAGGGACAGCGCCAGAACGGTTGCTAACCTAGTAGTTAGGCTGTTCGAATGTTATGATCGGGATGGCGATCAAGTGAATCTTTCTTTCTCGTAATGCGTTGAATGTGTGGTTAGGTTTTCAAAAATGGGGCCCCTTGTCTCCTACCCCTTCCTGCGGGATTCGGTCCTGGTATCACGAGCCGGTCACAAAGTCCCAGGATGGCAGAGCCGCGCCTTTAGGCCACCCAATGATATTATTTGTCACTCGGCGTGATAAATCCCCGGCTAATCCCAGCGGCCCAGGTTGCGCCGCTGATGCTCTGATGAATCGTCCCTGCAGGCCAGCAAGAAATGTCACCCCAAGGTCACCGCTTCGTTGGCGGGCGTGGCCTGGCGTTGCGCGGCGCAGAGAGGGTCACGAGGCGAGGGCACGCCTAGAATAGTGACCACGGCCGGGTTGTAATACCACCGGCCAGTGCCGTCTGCACTATTAGAGAAGACTGAGGGAAAACTAAAATAAGTGAGTGGGTAGGAAGGGGTGGGGATTGAAGAAAAAAGGAAGATGAAACGTGGAGGAGCACATCCCAACGCGGGCACCTGGCAACACTAAGAGACTACTCGTTGGGGGAGTCTCTGCTGCGAGTTGTGACCAGGTAGTGAAGGTGTGGTCAGGTGGAGGGTGTGGGGGTGGGGGTGCATGGAGCAGGAATGACGAGCAGGAAGGGGGAGGGGAGGGGAGGGGAGGGTCAGAGGCACAACAGCAGCAGCAGCGGACCGTGAACAACTAGCAGTGCAAATGTCATCAGGTGATATTTGTTTGCACAGAGCAAAGGGCGGCGACATTTATATGGCCGCGTCAGGAGTCAGCAGGCCTCGCGACTGGCAGGGCAGGGCAGGGAAGGGCGGGGCGGGGCGGGGCAGGACAGGGCAGGGCAGGGCAGGGCAGGGCAGGGCGGGGCAGGGCAGGGCAGGGCAGGG
>CABIKL010003513.1:0-10833 GCA_902196195.1 Aptinothrips rufus | reverse complement strand
AGAGAGAGAGAGACAGAGAGAGAGAGAGAGAGACAGAGAGAGAGAGAGAGAGAGAGAGAGAGAGAGAGAGAGAGAGACAGAGATGGCATCGCCACGTCAGTGTCTCCCTCTCTCTCCTCACGCCGAGTCCCACCGTGTCAGTCACGTGATGAAAGTCAATTCTCTCTACTCGCAGGGCGTTGGGCTGACCCGTCGTACACACGAGCAAGCAGTGACTGACTGACTGACTGCATCAGCTGCTTCTCTTCCCCGCCTCGCCCCGCCACGCCCCGCTCTGCCCTGCCTGCTGCCCTGCCAACTGTGAAATAGGTTAATTTTATTGAGATTACGTTTGTCGGTGCCCACGTTACGGGCAGGCAGCCGCCAGGGAGGGACTCCGACTCCGAACATGTCTCGGCGTGACTTCGTGAGGGCACACGGGGAAACGCAAGTCGTGAAGGCGGGAAGTTCAAATCGACTCGCATCTTCAACACCATGGAGCACATGGGAAAGGTTCCTAGTAAAGTACTTATGGGTTGGTACAGGTAATGTAAACACTGTAAGCCAACGGGTCGGCCCACTCGCTCACTCGTCCCGGGCCCATGACGTCGCTTTATAACGTGTTATCAAACAATCTTCCCAGGCATAGATCACCCATTAAAGACAATTTCCTGAGCCGATGGCGAGGGGCGGAGGGTCACGCTGCCTTGACCCAGCGAGCCCGGCCCGGCTCGGCTCGGCTCGGCTCTACTCGGCTCTGCTCGGCTCAGCTCGGCTCGCACCGGACCGGCTCGCAGCTCGGCGTCAGCTGTAATTGTCCGTACATGTACCAACACAATGCGTGCTGCTGCTCGGCGCGGGGCGTGGCGCGGCGTGCTAGGGCGCAGCGCGGGCGAGGCAGGGCGGGGCGGGGCGGGGCGGGGCGTGGCGGGGCAGACTGACTCGACGCTGCTGGCTGAGCCAAGTCGAGCCGAGGCGTAGACAAATTTGATCTTCTCGATACACCGCATTAAACATCTGACGGCGCAGCAAAATATTACAGGCATTGCATCACCGTAGCGCAGAGCGGCGTGGCGCGGCGTGGCGCGGCGTTACGCCCCTGTTCCTGCCCCTCACGTCACGTCGTCTCCCAGGCCGAGGGCGACGAGGAGGAATATATCTCCAGCGACTAGCAGTCACCGGATCAGATCTAGGTCGGCCGCCGAGCGTGGCGCGATCAGCCTCACTAAACCAACCTCTCATCTCTCTCCGGCGTAAAATATTGTAATCAATGTTGTTGCACCAGCGACGGCTGATCCAGGGACGGACAGCGCACTCACAACGGCGCTTCCTTATTGCAACGTGAGTTTCGTTGTCCCAACGCTAAATTTAACATTTGTATGTACCAAAGAAGTTTTCATAGGACCAATTCTACGATATTTACGCTGTCTCAACAAAATTTCATTGACTGGAGATCTTATCATTGTACGAAGGAAATACGCCTCATTGGTATGATAAAAATTTCTTAACGAAAATGAAAATTAACTTGCTGTAGGTGGGAAAGTTTGTCATTGCTACAAAGAAGCCGGTTTCTGGGCGCACAGTTACGAGCTCTCGTCCTTCCAGTGAGGCTGGATTTCTCATACCGAGTGTGCAACGCCTGGTGTAGTGGTTGACTTGACGCCCCGTAATCGATCCCCCAGGAATGTCGTGACATCGCCTCGAGGTAAGGGGACATCTCGCAGCTCCGCCACCCACAGTCGTACGCACCGCAACTAGTTGGCGAGGCCGGGTTATACTCCCCGTGGTGCTATCACTGGACTAGAGTAGATTTATGAATAAATGGAATCGGATATGGGAATCGAACCTGGGACCTGCGATGCCCAACCACTGCTCAGTCACCAAGCGAGAAATTTCGCCATCAATGTCGAAACGATATGTATTGTTTGTTGATCGAAATCAGCGCAGAGAGATTCTCAAAACGACGTTTTCATTTTAACGTTCAATACGTCGCTGTGCTCCCGTGTGGTTGTACAACACGTTAGCGCACAGTTCACCCCGGACAGCGCTGTTGAGGAGGGCAGAGCAAAGCGGGGTGACCTTAAAGGTGAATAGGGTAGGGCACTCCATCCGGGTCATAGGAGAGAATGAAGAGACTGCCCTGTACTTTTCGATTTGATAGAGTACAGCAGTACAGCAGCAGCAGCAGGAAGGACAGCGCACGGCAGCGTTACATAACCCCCGCCCCGCCCCGCCACGCCCCGCCCCGCCCCGCCACGCCCCGCCCAGGGCGCCTCCTTACGGTGCGTGGGCGTAGCCTCAGTGAGTGGCGGCCAGGACAGGGACAGGCTCGGGGCAGCGTGGCGTGGCGTGGCGTGGCGTGGCGTGGCGGAACAAAGCGCTGCTCCTGTCGCGGAGAGATGTGCCCTTTGGCCTTTCACCTCCTTCCGCTCGCAGGTAACGCACCACCTCGCATCGCTGGCGCCTCCAGCGTACTCACGTGACAATCCACCCACACGCGCCGCCGCGCGCCATCTTGGACTACCCCCACAAGGAGCGATAGATCTGCTGACCGGCTGGATTTGCAACGGCCCGGCCTTGTCCCCCTTATAGAAAAGGTTTATAAAACTTAAATAAAAGTTCTATAAACATTTATAAAAATCGATGTATTTAATCAAATTTCATAGGTTTATTGAAATTAAGTATAAATTTTTAACTATTGATTGCAGTTTATTAAAATTGATTAAATTTAATAACATATACCCAAGTCAACTTTAATTTCAATAAAACTTTATAAAATTTGATAAAAACATCGACTTTTATTCACGTTCATAGAACTTTTACATCAGTTGTATAAACCTTTCCTACAAGGGCAGAAAGCCTGCAGGAAATTACAGGCCGGTGTGTACTGTACATGCGGGTAACAAGCTGCCCGCCACGCCACGCCAAGCACCTGCTGTCCTGCGCCCCGAAGTAATTACGTGATTCGCTGGCGAATTCGGCAATGCGTCGGTTTGGGATGCAGCGGGGCGTGGCGTGGCGGGACGGGGCCTCCTCCCGACTGTGTGCGTGGTTCCTTTGGATCCTGCAGATGGCGATCATTAAGTGCAATTCAATTCATTTCTATTGATATTTACGGTGTGCTCGGGGTGGAGTTCCGCAGCCGGTCTGCGCGCTCGGGAAGGGACAGGGAGGGAAGGGAAGGGACGGGGAGGAAAGGGCAGGGAAGGGCGGGACCTGTCTGTGTCCCTGCTGCACCTGGATCAGACTACCACGCTGGAAATTACCGATCCTTATAATCCTCTTGCTAGCCTGCCCCCGTATACGTTATACACGGAGAGACTCCAGATCAAAGGGGTATAGCTGTTTGCCATCACCGAATTTCCACGCGCGGACTTGACCGATATTTTTATTAATACAAATGAACGTTAAGAGGAGGCCGTCTATGAATGAGCAGCTGGCCTCGGTGACATCGAGCTCTCGACCTAGTCCGGGTGAGAAGAACACGGAATGTCCATTTCCCTTGCGTTGCATTTGGTTTGCTGCCAGAGCGCCGGCCGCCGGCCCCGGCCAGGCCACCCGTCGCGGCAAACCAGGCCCTGCCCAGCCCTAGTCGCAACACCTTGAGTAGGCGACGGGAGGGTGTGCTTTCAAGTGTAAGAACGGAGGGAAATATGAGACTGAATCTAAACTGAAATCGCGAGATGCATTTCTTTTAGATTAAAAAAAAGGCAAAAGAAAAAAAAGGACCGAGGCCAAATATTTTAAAGTGAATTCAATTAAATTTTCATTGAACTAAATCTTGAAAATAATTAAATTAAACTCAAGTAATTCAATTTTTTTTTAAATGTTATCACGAACATAATTTTGATTTGTCGTAAATGTGAGCTAAACACACAAACATTACATTGGTTGCCATTTTAAAAGCGGGACTTAATCAGCGGGTCGTCAGTAGAACATATGGTGGTCAACGGGTCCAATTTCAGCGCTGGCAATGAATGAAGGATCGTGTGACGATGTCATTTCTCTCTGGCCGTCGAAGCGCTCTAGTTTGAAGGCCCCCTGATGAGAATGCACTGCCGAGTGATTAAGGTAACGGCGCACGGCCTGAGCTGACAGACCCTTCAACACCGCGCCACGTCCAGCCACGCCACGCCACGCCACGCCGCGCCACGCCACGCCACAAGGCATTACTTTAGGCCCCGTGCCGTGCCACTGGTCGGCAGCTCATTGCGCGATTAAGGTGCCGGCCTGACCAGCGCGGCTCAGCAGCACGGCGCGGTCTGGTCAGGTTAGGTCCCTTGGGTAAAATATGCAGCTAATTAGCAGCCAAATTAAAATCGGCTACTTCCTGTTGGGCTCAGCTCGACGCCTCAATGTGCGCATCCGAGAAGCAGCGAACCCGAGCCGAGCCGAGCCGAGCCGAGCCGAGCCGAGCCGAGTCGAGACGAGACGAGCCGAGCTTAAGTTCGGACGGACATCGCGCGACAGGCAACAGGCCGGAAACAATTTCCAGGCCCCGGAAGCGACGTGTGAAGCTCCGGCCCATTTTAAGTGCGATCGTATAAACAAGGATCATCCTGCCACGCGAACAAATCACATTCTTTTAGCGGAAAAACGTGAAATCATAAGTGAGATTGTCTGAAAATAAAAATTATTTTGCGGAACTAGTTAATCGGAAATAGTTGCAAAGCCCGTGTCGAGAAAGAGGAGAGAAACAACGCCAATTTCGGAATTTATTTTTGGTCAATTCGATTGAGAGCTACCAAACTGCACAAACTGGCTAAAGTGGGAGCTGTTTCATACTAGTTTGGTTAAGATGAGGTTAGTTGCCGCGTCAGCCACACTCAACCTTCGAAATTAGCTACGCCCAGTGAGTTGCGGCCTCCAGTGGTACCGGACAGCTTCAGATACTCGAAAATGACCAAACTGAGCAGAGTGGGTACTGTTTCATACTAGTTTGATTGTTAAGGTTAGTTGACGCATTTCCACACAATCCTCAAAACAAGACCCCAAAATTTTTAAACTAGTGTGACTTCATCTATGTCTTGTCCCTCGAGTTTGGTTTGGTTTGTTTAGAGCTTTAGGGCTCGTAGTTGTGCCCGCGCTCCATGAGGTGGACAGCACCTCACGTGACGGTGATAAGCCCCACCAGGCATGGAAACCAAGGGACTCTCTCCGCGGAGATTTTAGGGCTCCCTAAATCTGCTATACCATTCTTTACAGTGATGAAATTGGCAGACAGCAGCTGGTCTTTGACGTCCCTGCGAGTTATTGTGGCGGGTCACGGCGGGTGGGGCGGAGATAAATAGCGTGGTGATGGGGTGCGGCCGCCAGCCCGGCCCGCGGCGCGGCGCGGCGCGGCGCTGCCCTACGCGGCCGCAGGTTGAGGGAGGCGCCCCCCCCCCTCTCCCTCCCTCAGACACTTTCCCGCGGGACCCCCGCTGAGCTTGCCATTTTTCTTGCTTGCCATCTCCTTCACTTCACTTCCGCGCGCTAGCTGTTCGCAGCGTCGGCTGCGCTGGTCGCGAGAAGTGGCGCGGCGTGGCGTGGCGCGGCGCGGCACGCTGCCCGAGTGAAGTGGCTCGAGACACATGTGTTGCTCCGCGGGGGTCGTGGCGTGGCGTGGCGTGGCGCGCTGAGACTGGCAGGGCAGGTCCTCACTGCTCTAACCCTACTAACCCTGACCGGCGCGGCGCGGCCACGGAATGGCCCGCGGAATGGGCCCAACGCGGCGAAATGGTCGTCGAATAAAACAAGATGGCACGCTCCGCTAGCCTGCTAATGAGTGGCTCTGCCCTGCCCCGCCCCGCCCCGTCCCGCCTCGCCATGCTGAGCTCTGTGACAGGCCGGGCCAGGCCGCCACCTCCCCAGCGGGGCCCAGCCACCTCCCTTCCATTCCCCTCCCTTTTCTTTGCTGCTGCTCCTGCTGGGCAGGCGCTGACTCGATGTGCGATTGGCGGATGGATGTCTTCGAGACGACTACAGACCGGGCTAGGCTGGGCGGGGCGGGACGGGGCGGGGCGGGGCGGGACGGCTCTGTGAATCACACATACGGCCTAGGCAGCCAGGAGGAGACGTCCCGTCGTCACATGACCCATGTCAAATAAAAACGCCCGCCCCTATCGTCACAGCGACAAACTGCGCCTGCGATTGCTTTCAAATGTCGCGCGGCGTCTCAGTTTGAGAATGCGAAAAGCAACTAACACTGATCCGGACAGAACACCACCGCACCGCGCCAACCGCCGCGTGAAGCGCCTGCGAGGCAGGCCCGTCTGCAACACTGAGCTGCTGTGCTGGGTTGCCTACCCTGGCCTTATCAGGCGTCCGGAGCAGCGCTACGGCTGAATAGCAGGCACTGATGGTGTGAAGACCGCGGGCAAAGAAACGTGATGCGCTTAATTTCTCATACCACGCCTGAGGTTTCTCATACCGGCGCGGCAGTCACAACCACAACAATGGACTCCCCAGTCACTACAAGACGGGACAGCCATCGCGTTTCTTTGCCCAGTATCCTAATCTTTACGGCCCAGAGCCCGGACACATACCACAGTTGTCATGTGATTATGGCGGTTCTCACATGGCCAGTCTCTCCAGCACCCCCCCCCCCCCCCCCCCCCCCCCCCCCCCCCCCCCCCCCCCCCCCGGGCCCGAGCAGCACGCGCTCCTTCATAATTCAGTCACACGGTCCAATCACGGCCCCCTGCGGTGAGTCATACTTCGTTCGACCGAATGATGGAGAGGAGAGTGGCATCGGCGGGGGTCGAAATCACACTCACACTACTCGGCGGCGTGGCGGCGTGGCGGCGTGGCGGGGTGGCGGCGTGGCGGCGTGGCGGCGTGGCGGCGTGGCGGCGTGGCGGCGTGGCGGGGTGGCGGCGTGGCGGCGTGGCGGCGGCACCACCGAATCGAAAAGGGCCAAGACCGATCCCGTTCGGACGTTCGACCATCCAACAACGCAGAGGATAAAGCGATTACCGACCGTAATAATAGGCTAACACCGACCCAAGCACTGTCGGTGCCATTTAATCCCCAGTGTAGTGTACTAGCGGCTGCACTGATCGAAAGTTCGATTACGACTCGAAGGGTGGACAGGGTTGCATGATGACGACCCACGATACAGAAAAATGATACACGCAGGGAATGGACTATACGACTGTGCTTCGTGGCCGGAAGATAGGAAGCTTTCCGTCAATCGAGTTCATGGCCCCGCCGTTCAAGAGCAGCTTCCGAAGTGGACTTCATTCCGCACTGGGTGCGGGGGGACTGAAACGCACTCGATGCCGCTGCTTCCAATCAAGAGCTCCACTCTGTAATGACAAATCTTGCCGCTCGGGACTCGAGGGTCCATGTGGGCTGGAGGAAGGCGGCAGAGGGAGGGAAGGGTGAGGGGGGTGAGGGGGTGGGGTGAGGAGGAGGCGTGGACGTCCTCATGTAAAGGGTGGCAATTGCTGAAATAATTGAGTTGCTGTCCTTGCGCTGCTAGCCAGCGCGAGTCCCACACATATGTATATAAATTTCCTGCCCAAATTGAAAATTTGACTTTAATTACGGACAGCGCGGCATGCCAGGGGACTCTCGTGTATGCATGGGCACTCGTCCCTATGGCCGGGCCCTATGGCCGGGCCCTATGGCCGGGCCCTACGAGGCCCTACCAGGGCCCTGGGGCCGGCCCGACGCCCGGAAACAACTTTCATCTCCATCAATTCCGAGGCACTGCTGCTGTGCCGGCCTTGCACTGAATGAATAGAGATTGCGTTGACGTTCCAGGAGCCGCTGTGCGTCATCGCGGTTTGATTTCCAGTCAACGAGAGAAACAGACGTAGTCTACACTGGACGATTTATCATTTTATGGAATGAAATCATACGAAGACAGTAAAGCGTCTTCTTCTTTCTCTTCCCTTTAATATTTTCATTCTTTCAAAGTTTTATTTATTTTTGACCTGAGCCCATCCCCCCACCCCCCAAAATCGGAAACTCCATTTCAGTGTGGAGTCAGCGTCTCTGGAGAACTTCATCCCAAGCTGGAGTCAGTCGCTGGAGAACTTCACTTCATGCTGCCCCACCCATAACGGAATACAAATGAAGCAAGGCGCGCAGTAACGATGCACGAGATTCATACGTCAGACTGGAACAACAAAACTTTACTACCCTCACGTTACAACTAATTTTTAACGAATGGCGTACGTGAACCATTGGGCTAACATAATGTCGTCCAAGCCTACTCCGCCCCCACCTTATCCAGCCGGTACAGCAATGTATAACACCACCCCCGGCTCCGACTGCACATGTGTGCATTAAAAGTTGGCATCGAAGAGCAGCTTATCGCTAATTCCACAGACAGCGGAGCGCAGAGCATAGTCCGCACCCCAGCCAAAAATTACAACTAGACTTTTCAATTTATTGCGGATCGCTCATTATTTTCATTCCGATACAATAGCCTCGATTAAAATATATTTCATACAATCGTCTTAAATGTGTGGCAGTGCAGGCAGGCCAGGAATTACTTAGCCAGCCCACTGCTCCGAGCCCGGCCAGCCGCCCACGCCGCTTTCGGCAAGCAACCGATAATTGCGATACATATACTAAGTATTTAGCATATCGTGAGCCTCACGCAACCTGTCCAGGTGGGGCGGGGCAGGGCGCGGGGTGGGGAAGCGCACAGCAGGGCGGGGCGCGTCGCTTATAGCGTGAGGTCAAAGATGACAACACTGTTGCGGGGGTGGATCCACTCACGTACACCAGACTGACGACGGAGACTGACCGTCTGGCATGATCAGACATCATGGCTGACCGCATGAAATGGGTCTCAGATGTGGCTGACCTTCTGATATAGCTGTCAGACATGGCTGCGACCGTCTGAGATAGATGTCAGACATGGCTGACCACATGAAATGGGTCTCAGACTCAGATATTGGCTGCCCGTACGAAATAGCTGTCAGATATGGCTGGCCGCATGAAATGACTTTCACATAACGGTTTGGCTGACCGCCTGAGAAGGTGGTACACTATGCCGAAGGGGCGCTCAGCTGGGATGGGCTGGGCGGGCGGGGCTTCTCACCGCGTACCGCCGAAACGGAGGAATCAAAGAAGCCGGAAGAAGCCAGACAAGCGGGGCGGCACGCGCCCACACATCGATTTGGAGGAAGCAACCCCCTTCGGACGCCCCACCGCGCCCCACCCCACCCCGCCACGCCCCTCCCATCCTGGCGTTTCTGTCGTCATATGGCGACTGAACGCCACACCAGCGAGTGTGGCGTGGCGTAGCGTGGCGGCTGGTAAAGTCGGCACGAGTACAGTACTTATCTCCCTGCGCTGCAAGCGGTGCGGTGACAAGGGCTGCGTCACACCTATCAATACACGGTACGATTCTCAGGGTTCGCCACAAAGCAAAGAGTCGACGAGCAACTCATGTTCCCCCTCCTCCTCCCCTCTGTTCTGGTCGCGTGTCCCCGGCGGCGGCGGCGTGTCGCGGAGTGTCGCCGATAACAGCCGCACGTGCACCGCCACGCCACGCCACGCCACGCCACAGCGCGGCCCGCACCGGATCTGCAATCAGTGTAATGACGCCCAGTACGAGCCGGACCGCGGTGCAGGGAACATGCCGTTCAGGGAGTGACGCAGTGCAGTGCAGTGCAGTGCGGTCCAGGCTGCTCCTGCTCCTTGCTCATCAGACGGCGGCATGCTCGAGCGACACCACCGTCTATTATCGAGAACGTACCTCGTCTTCCGGTGAGCCGGCGGGCTAGCCAGGGCTCACCAGCTCACCTGCAGAACAAATATTGACCAATTGGAGTGGTGAGCCGCGTGGAGCTCTGCAGGCCAGCTCGCCCGCCCAGCCCAGCCCAGCCCAGCCCAGCCCAGCCCAGCCCGCCAGACCGGGCCCACAGTCCGAGACGCCCCCCCCCGGTCCTATTCGCGCCGCTCGAGCGTGACATTATTAGCGCGTATTTTCACGCCTCCCCCGCTTCATTCCCTACGGACTCAGGCCGGGTCGTGTTATTACTCGCGGCACCAGGCAAGCCGTTCCCGATCAAAACCCCGCGCGCGATCCTAATGATAGAGGCCGCCCCGCCCCGCCCCGCCCTGCCCCGCCCCGCCCGGCCCCGCCAGACAAATGCAAGTGCGAGGTACTGGTCTGCATGGGCAATAAGGATGGCAAGCAAAGGAACTGTGCTGCCTTCTGAACCCTCGCAGGGCTCAAGATGGAGGACTCACTTTCCTCTGATTCGTCGCAACGCTTGAAAAGGACGCCGCCGTCAGTTTGCGGCCGGGCCGGCTGATAATGCCCCAGTTAGTAGGCGTCATAGGCAGGCAGGGTCACGATAACGCGTCCTCGTAAAGAAGACACGAAGGAATCAAACGGTCTAAGGAAGTCCATGAGGGTCACAAGGTCGAGTTTTGCACTGCTATTAGGGCTCTCGCTGCCCAAGTAAAATGATAAATTAGCTTAAGTTTAGCTCTTCTCCACATTAAACTAACCGTAAATTTATTCTACATTTAGACTTGATCACTTCTAAATTATTGAAAAAATTAGGCTCTGGGAGCAGCACAATCTTTTTAAATTCACAATAAATTTAAGGCAAATTTAGAATATGTTCAGAATAAATGAACGGTAAATTTATTGAAAGCAGTTACATTTACCAAAAATTATGATAAATTTGGGAATGAGCTGAATTCAACCTTCAAGCAGGTCTCCTCTCGCTCTTGACTCGTTTCCCACTGATCGCGGTGAAAGACCCAGCCGCCAACTGGGTATGAATGAGTTAGTATCCTTCCTCATGGCGCCACTGCTTGCTCTGACGCAGGATCAGGATCAGTGATCGTGGAAACAAAGGCGCCGCGGAAGGAAGCCGCGGGGAGGGGGGGGGGGAG
>CABIKL010003512.1:0-10833 GCA_902196195.1 Aptinothrips rufus | reverse complement strand
ACAAATATTGAAGTACGACTCATGGTGACCCATTTTGAGAATTGTGGGAAATCGGTCAAAATATCAGAGGTTCTCGCGTATCTCAATAGCCAAAATACATTAAAATAAAATGAGCTGTACTTAAATAGTTGCCTAGAAACAGTTTTTTACGCTGAGTTCAATGCAATAAAATTTGTTTTGATCAGAGAAACCATTCGGACATTATTGGACAGTGTTTGTTTTTCGTTAAGTTTCCGTGCAGTTTTGAGACCCCCTCTAGAACTCAGCTGTTATTTGTTGCCTTTGGCGTGTCAATTACTCTCAAGGAACTGAAACCAGTATTGGAGAAAAATCTAAGATCCTAGACCATCGTGGAAATGTCTGGTTAATCCGACCTGGACATCACCATAGAAGCATTTCTTTTTGTTTTTGGTGTTATGTTTATGAGTATGTGTGAGTGGACGACATGGAAGCAGCTTTGCATTTACACCCGTGGTTCCATTTCAAGATCTTAAATAATATGCCCGGAGGGCCTTTAAATGCTCAGCCCTAAGTCTTTGACTTTTACTAGTTATATATATACATACATATAGAAAAGCGCGCGGCAAGTGCTCCGGACAACTTCACGCATTCTTCGAGCACTTGCCGCGCGCTTTTCTTTACGGCTGAACTTTGTTCCTCGAATACGGTAAGCCGAGCAGACATTTTAAGAGGCTACTAAACCTGACGTTGCTGCAGCGTAATAATGAAACACACCCGAGGTGGCCGTATCGTAACACCGGCCGGGCCGGGCCGGGCCGGCCGGCATGCGGTCGGTGCAGTACGGCACTGCCAACCTGCGAACTAGAATCTGGGATTACACACACGCAGAAGACTAAGTATTTGATGAACCTGCTCTCAGATTAAACTGCCTGGGTGCATATTAACCAGGCAAGTGTTTTTGTTGTCATGTTTTATGGTGAAAATTGATCATGGAATGAGTCGGAGCCTTGTATCTGTGGAGTCTGGAAGAAGAGACGAGGCGACAACTGTCATGGCGGCTTGGCAGCCGAGCTAAGATTTAGCTGAGGACTGCGCATGCGCAGTGCGTCGCTACATGGGCGCAAGGTGAGGGTGGTGCGTAAGCGGACACTCACCTGGATTACAGGCCTGCTGCCGCCATAGGACAGTTAGTTGTCGCCTCTCTCCTTCTAGGCTCTCGACTTCACAACTGAAACCTTACGTAGGATTGTTTCGTCTTACAAAGAATTTTCCTCGTATTACGAATGATTTTAAGCATAAGTATACTTTCGAAGAATTTTCTACGCGAGAACGTAGGATTTTCTTCGTATTATAAAAGAAACCTGCTTGTATTACAAAGAAACCTGCTTCGTATTACAAAGAAACCTGCTTCGTATTACAAAGAAACCTGCTTCGTATTAGGCATGCTTGAAATCCTTTGTAAGGTTTTAACAGTGTTGTATAGCAACATAACAGCGCCGCCCGTGCACGGCCCACTAGCCTTGGGCCTCAGTTCCATGTGTCAAACGAAACGGGCCGCTCGCCCCCGCCACTGGCAAGGTAGTACCTCCGACAGGGAAATAATGCAAAGCGGTCGGTCAGGTGGAGCCTACAGGCCGATCATTCAAAACCAGAGGTCAGCCGAGTCGAGCTCAACACAAAATTGAGAAAAAGTGGTTAGTTCTGCGTCAGATTATCCTTTTCCTTGAATTGGAGCTTATTCCCAAAGCAATCCGCCTGCGCTTATTTGATACAATCTTATTTTCAACGAATAGATTTGGTCATACTATGAATAAAAAGCAACCTTCATAGCTACGAACAAATCAAATGCATCCTGTGACCAAATTTGTTCATAATGTGGTCAGTTTTGTTCATAATACGAAACAGATTTATTCATACGGTGTCTCAGTGCGGGATGTAATATTTCAACTAAATGAACAAGACTTTTAGCTCGTATTATTTTGTTTAAGATCGGGTTGAGATCAGGTTGGGATCAGGTGATTGAGGTTAGGAGCGGCCCAGGCCGAGAGCGAGCGAGGTGAGGTAAGGTTAGGAGCCGCGGTGCGCTACGCTTGCCGTGTCCGTCACCTTCACCGCAAGATATCACGGGAGACAGCGTCACAGTGCCGGCCGCAGCAGGCGAAGAGATAAGCAACGGGCGGGTCGAGACGTCCTGGGAATTCTCCGTCATACTCCCAGAAAACGATTTCCTTGAGTTAAGCTCAGTACAAGTCTTGATTCCTGTGTTATACTATAACTAAGCGCATACTTCTTGAAATAAGCCCAAAAGTTGGCTCCAGATCTTTAATAACTTGCTTTTCTTTTTTTTTTCAAGTCGATTTTGCGATGAATAGACGAATTAAGTACATCTCGAATCAAAGAACCTCGTTTCCTGGGTGTAAGTTGACTTCTCAAAGTCTCGGTGCGCACGGATTTGAAAATTGACTTAGCGGACTTCGTTCTTAGAGCTTTACTTGAGGTAACAGAGCGGGAAAGCAAAACGTCGTCATGCTAAATCTTCCTGTTTATCAGCGCACTGCCGGCACGGTGCGGTATCGAGTGATTTACTCGAGCCATATCCTGGTCACCAGAGCTGCTGCTGTACGCGGACAGGAGATAGCAGTGCTGCTGGTTCGTGACCCCGGCGGTAATGCACGTGTTTAAGTATTGTAAAACTAAATGGACTCTCTTAATTTAACGCCGAGGCGAGGCAGCCTTGTTTTATGGGCGTCCCGTCTGGATTATAAGGCGCCGGGTTGATTATTTGAGTCGAGGAGATAATGATTGAGAACATTGGCGAGGCACCTCTGCACTACTCTTATAAGGGAGGAATGAAAAACATATTTTCGGGTTCAGGGATTACAATACGTGAAAACCAGATTAAACCCCAACGTCAAATAAAACCAACTCGGAACCAAGATAGTTACAGAAACTTAGCCAGAGGTATACGTGGATCAGCAAGATATCCGGTCCACTAAGGATTCGTATGAAAATTTTCATTCTACACATGGGACAAATCTCCTTTAAAATCACTAGACAAATTCTATCTTTTCGTCTTTTTTTTTCTCTCACCGTGCGTTACACTACCGGCAGGAACAGGTGGCCTTGACATTTGTATCGGCCAGCCTCCGCTAGCTTTGCTCTAGCCGAGCTCTGCCCCGCCCCGCCCCGCCCCGCAGTCCTGTCCACCCCACCCCTTCTAGATCAGCCTGTTGGTAGACGGATTAGTTCATTACGCCCCCGCCCCGCCCCGCCCCGCCCCCCCGCTCGGCCGGTCCGGTCGGTCAGCTGTGTTGAAAAGCGCGCCGCACTATCTCCGGATCAGCTCCTCGGCCTGCAGTTATTAATCGGGTGATTATTTCGCACTAAGGGCTTAAGTCGACGTGCTGCTGCTGCGCGGCGCCGCGGTTTACCCTCGCGACTACTTGTCGTCGAGCCTATCTGTCTCCCTCGCACGCCGGATAGTGCGCTTTGAATTGTGGGAGTGTGTAGACTACGTATGATATGCGTGTGTGTGTGTGAAGGTTGCAGCACGAGCGTACGTTGTATGCGCATGTGTTTGTACTTGAGTGTACTGTAAGTATCGGGTGATGTATTGGCCTGAGATTGGACACCGGTCAGGAGGATTAAATCGCATTTATAACTTTATGCCCGTCGGGTTGGTAGTGCGGTATGGCGTGCAGCCCGCGCCCTGCTTCTTGTTCCCGTGAATGCCAAGTGATTGGCAGCCCTGCAGTCTCCCCCCCCCCCCCCCCCCCCCCCCCCCCCGGGTCTAATTTTTTGATTCGCGGCACTAAACTGACGACACCTGTAGTGTACTCCCTGACGTCGTACGTCGGCAGGAGCGGAATCACGCGATCGGGACGGGGTTATGTTCAAACAACGTAACGCCATGATTGTAGCTACTGGCCTTTCTTGTGTCTCGGTTTGCACAGAAAAATGATAAACTACAGCAACCCAACCGAGAACCTAGGGTAACAAAATATTTCTCCAGGTCGTTTTGAGACGTATTCCAACGTGCCGGGCAGCGCTTCGAAACGCGTTTCGGAACAGGTGTCACAATAACCTTCAAAAACGTTTCGAAAATTATTTTTTACCTTTGTGTTTTGGGTTGGGCTGCCCCAGACTCTGTGTGAGAGTCCTGTTTTCTAGGCGGGTCATGAAACAAGTCTCACTAAGAAACTGTTGGGCAGGTCCGGGACGCTGTATTGCCCAGGCAGCAGGATATGTAGGAGCCGGTTCGATTGTGTGGGAGTGAGACAATCGCTTATTAACTAATTGATTTGAATGGCCTATCATGTCGGGTCAAGGCAACCACTCCTGTGCCCCTGGGCCAGACAGGTCCGTTCCAAAAGGAGCAGGATTAGGCAATGCCCCAATCAGAACCTGCTGCTGCAGAACGAGTAGCGCGCCGCGGAGAACAAGGAGAACAGTGGGAGCACTTCCGATACACCACCGCTCCAGCCTACACATAAAACAGAAAACCGCGACTTTCGAAAATTGCTTCTCCAAGGCATACGTTACAACGTACTTCGCTGTTAAAAATACTTTTGGCGCTCTCTCTCTGACCGACTTCTGTTAAAACTTTCCGACTAATCTGTCATAAATTTACAAAATTTGAAAATGCTTATTTTTGGCGTGCACTGAAAATATGTTTAAAATTATGGAATTTTTCAGGATTTTAGACGACCACCGCAAATTTACGATGGAAGTTTGTTGACAGGAAAAATGGGAATATTTATTGAATTAGTTGAAAATTTATGGTGGATCAGTCGGAAATTTTTTGTTGGAAATGCATTTCGTAGTTGTTGCAAATAGAATTCACTCAGCGCCAAAAGAGCCACTGAGTGATCCTCCATGCCATGCTGTACTGCACGAATGTCACCCCTTCCCCCCCTCTTCTGCGCCAGCTTACGGAGAGGCCCGTATAAACTGGTGACGAAACGTCGCTCGACCTAATGTCAAAGCGACGAGTAGATCAGAGCAGAGCAGCGCGCCGCGGCGCTGCGAACTAACGCCGCACATAGGCACGGCAAATATAAAGTCCTCGTCCACCCTCTCCTAACAGTCGGCAACTGGGTCAGCGCAACACGCAACGCGCGCGACGGTCATTAACATGACCACAACAATGCAACGCGTTGCACAACAATCACACATACTGCTGTCTATCGGACAGTCGAATGTCCACCAGTCAGTCCAGTGCGGAATGGCTACTAGACGGCGGCCCGTATCGCTGCGGTCATCGACAGCGCGCGGGGACTGCAAGGACTGCAAGGACTGGTCAGTCATTCCCGTCCCGATCGGCCGGGAGGCGGGAGGGGGGGGGGGGGGGGGGGGGGGGGGGGGGGGGGGGGAGAGAACACGTAGAGTGTGATGAAGACTGGGGCAAGACGCAAGACGATGATCCAATCGAAGCACGGAGATAAGCAGTGCGTGTACTGTACCATGCTCCACAAGGCTATGGGTGTGGAGGTGTAAAATCGATATAAAAGGCTACCCAGGTACGCGGTTTGCTGTGCTTTTAGTTGCTTGAATTAATGGTGAAAGTGGCATAAGGGTTGACATAAGGGGAGCGCGGGTATGAATGGGATGGATACGAAGAGACGAGTGTTGGACGCGGTATTATTACCTTACAAGACGCATGGGGGGACAAACAGGTAACTTAATTGTGCAGCACCACGCCCCGCCAACGCCCCCTCAAAGCGCGTCACGCCTCGCTAAAGCGCCGGAACCCGAGGGGGCAATCAGTTGCGAAATCCTGTGTACAACTGATCTGAAAATCCGGGCCAAGTCCGACCCAGTGAGAAATTACAAAAATTTCCATGTCTATTCGACGTCGATTAGACGCGATCGATGTCGAATAGATGTCGATCGCATCTAATCCACGTCGAATCGGCATCGAGAATTTTGCCATTTCTCACTGGGGACGAAATTTCCGACAAAATCCGACGCAGTCTGTTAAAAATCCGGTGCAGTCCGGCGAAAATCCGCCCCAGTCTGAAATCCTGTGTACACCTTTTGGACTAGTGATTGCCCCCTCGCCGGAACCGGGTGAAATGTTTGCACGCCCAGTATAGACAAGCAGGCTGCTACCTACTACTTTGCCGTGCCCTGTCGTCTGTGGGACTTCCCTTTCCCGTCCCGTCGGCGGCTGTGCTGTGGCAAGCGCGCGCGTCTGCTTTAGAGACACAGCCGGAGTAAGAAGCTTCACCAACCCACCACCAGGGGTCGCTCGGTGAGCAGATTATTCCAGATTCGCACTCACCCGTTCGAACAACGCCCACGCTAGCCTAATCTCCATCCGCGTCGGGCAGGCGCGGATCTACAGTGGTCGTTCGCGCGAGAGACAGCAAATAACGAAAATTCCGCGAGTGCGCAAGTATAGAGAGGGAAATATATACTTCTCTCTCACCCTTGTGGGGTCTACGTTAGGCTGCGTCTCTCTCTCGTAATGGATCCAGGCCTCATGCTCCACGGAGAGGGACTATTGCCGGACTATTGCCACTGGGCGCGGCTGGCCCTGCGTCTTCCGGTGATGTATTGCATGTGTATCACATGGCAGTGTTCTGCTCCGTGTTATGTCCCGAATAGAATGGCTGAGGTGCATCCAGCAGCAGCTGGCAATGGCCACGGGGCGCGTGGGGCTGTGGCCAATGGAAGCGTGTCGGGGAGTCAGTCCGACGAGAGTCTGCTGGGGAGAGAGTCGCAGCCCACACGTGACTAAGCGCCACCACACCGAAAACGTCGGAAAACTTCAAACCCAGATTCTGGGGCGATCCAACCCAAACCAAAGGTACAAACATATTCTCAAACGCCGTTTTCAAACTCTCCAAAACTTGTTTCTCAACTTCCTGATCGGTTTTTACATAGGTCTCAAAATGACCTCCAAAAATATTTTTTTTAGTACTCTTTGGTGTCTGGGTAAGGTTGCTCCAGATTCTGGGTTTTGGTTTTCCTGTGCAGTGCTTGCGGTGATTGGTCCCCGCTCATATCGGTCTAATGGCGGGGCCATTCGTTTCGAGAGCAGGGAAGCCAGATCACATGACGGTGACGGTTCTCTCCCGCTGAGTCCATAAGCACGTATGGCACGCCGTTTGGACGGTGAAGAATCACGTGTATATCACTTGAGTCCCTGCCCGGCCCGGCTAGAGAGCCTAGAAGGAGAGAGGCGACAACTGTCATGGTGGCTGCCGGCCTGGGATCCAGCTGTGTCCGCTCTACCCCGCACCCTCGCCGCGCGTCCAGGCAGCGAGGTACTGCGCATGCGCTGTCCCCAGCTGGATCCCAGCGGCTGCCAGGCCCACTGCCGCCATGACATTTGTCGCATCTCTCCTCCCAGGCTCTCTAGGCCCGGCCCGGCGCGCTGCAGCTCGCGGAGCAGCGCCAAGTGAAGCTGGCGTGGCGTGGCGTGGCGTGGCGTGGCGTGGCGTGGCGTGGCGTGGCGCGGCGAGACGAATCCCTTCATTACTATGTATGACAGCGACTTGTCCCCACCTGCAGCGCGCAGCGGATAGACCTGCCACATCACCGGGAGCAGAACAGGCAGCGAGCTCCTGACCCATCAATACCCCACGCGCCAGGCTCCTTCAGTGCTCAGCAAGCGGAGCATAGGCTCGAGCACGGAGTATTGACAATCTTCGCGTAACACGTGTAACGAGTACACGCTGTTTTTATCCGCAAACAAAAGAGATAAATTTAAAAAGAAAATTATCATCCTACAAATTAGGGACGAATGTGAAGGGAATTGCTTTTTCCGGAAAAAAATCGATAAAACGGTAAAAAAAATTCTCAAAACAATCTGCCTCTTTCCAGTATTTGGGGAAAGTTTCCCGAACGGGCATTCCCTAGTACTATCCTATCCGCGCTACTTCCAGGCACTGCTGAGGTTGGGCCGGTCCCACGGTGACCTGGATGTGATGTGCGGAACTCCGGAGCGTCCCGCTCGTCAACAGGACGCCGCCCTCTGACTTGACACATTGTCATAGCCACCTCCTCCTCTGCTCTCTAACGGGAGGCCAGCCACCGCACCATCAGATAGTCGGTCGCGATGATGATTCAGTCTTTACGTTTGACGACGCGAGGCGACAGACGCGACGCGCTCTCCAGCAGGGTCCGCCCCGCCCTGTGGGCCGCAGTGCACCGCGCCTGACTGGAGCAGGGAAAGCTGCGGGGCATTGTCGTCTGCAGGTCGGTCAGCGGACGAAAGGATGGCACACGAGATTAGGGCACCAAAATGCCATCTGTCACAGTTTCTCTCGTCAATCAATAAGGCGATGTTTTAGGGGTCCGCATGGGAAAGCTCTCTGGAAAAACTTGTCTTGAGAAATATCGGTTTTTTTTCAATTTTTTCTAAAAGACCGAACAATATGTGGAGAATTTTCAAAAATTCTCGTTTTGCAATAATTGTCATTGGAAGAATTTTTGCGTGCAGTTTGCAAAACTTGTTGGAAGCTGGAAAACGTCCTCAACAAAGCCGAATTTCGGTGTGTCTGACTGAACGAAATTACCCCGCGGGTCAGAGACTTCAGATTAGGAAGCTGTAGCCGCGGAGAGGCGCGGCGTTGTAGCCCAGCTCCGCCATGGCTCCGCTCAGCACGGCCACCCACCACCCAGCGGGTCTGTGATGTGATTTACCGCGCGCGGCCCGGCCGGGCCTGCTCAGCAGTCTGTCCGAGTCACGCGGGGCGGGGCGGGGCGCTGCGGGGCGGGGCGCGGCGGGGCGGGGCGGGGCGGGGTCAAGCGGCGGCCAACGGACAAAGACCACTCTGACCACTCGTCTGACTCATAAGACACTTGCTGTCATAAGCGGGGCAACTCTCGGGCAGGCGCCGATGGAAAATAAATAAGAAAATGGCGTTTTGAACGCAGCCGAGATGTTAGTCGTGCCGGCCCTTCACTTGCACACCTGCTGTATCGCCGCCCGCCGAGCCCATGGGAAGCGGAGACCTAAACGCCCGAGGTCGAGTAGAGCACCATGGGCAGTCGTAGGTGGAAATCCGCGAACGGACTATAACGAGGTGAGGAATTGGTTCGAGTGGCCACGCCGCGTGGGCTACCAGGCCGGGCAGGGCGCTGGCCTTGGCTATAGCCGCTATACCATCACGCACTGGAGATGTGCGGTATGGAGAGCGGACGGAATGTTGGAGGAGGCTGAGGCAGCCTGGACCAGGGCAGCAGGTGGCTCGATGACCAGACTGCGGGGAGGGAGGGCGGCAGAGTGAAAACAAATCCAGATTTGGCTCGGGCCCAGCCGGGCGTGCGGGGCGGCACTGCCTGCACTTATCCAGCGGGTACAGTAATGGCAGTTCGTGCGCCGATCCCCGCGGGTCACACCGGACATGAACCCGACCGAAATGAGAGCCGCGCGGGGGCGGGGAGGGGCGGTGGAAAAGGGGGCGGGGGGAAGAGGAGTCCTGTAAGGATCCGCGTGCTCCAGAGAGCGCACGAGGAGAGAGACTGTAGCGAAGAGGCAGGTCCTGAAGCACAAGCCAAGCCACAGCAAATTCTAATCAAATTTTAAATGAACGACAATTTGACAATAAATTTGAGCCACCCTTCAAAATGTAATTCTAAGTCGAGCCGAGTAGAAACTGTGTCAAAACTCAAGGTCTCGACACAAGGTGGACGAATTTTCTCTGCCCTTTCCCTTCTTCTGAAACACGCCAAAGTAAAGTGAAATAATAAAAGGTTGCTGGTCACGCACCTCGTGCTCTCTCTCTCTCTCTCTCTCTCTCTCTCTCTCTCTCTCTCTCTCTCTCTCTCTCTCAGCATGTCACTGGGATGATGGGCTGCGTCTTGTTATTGCCGCTTTCGCCCGCCGCGCACTTCCACTGCCGGCCGCCACGCCGCGCCACGCCCGCGTGACCTCACGATTATTACTGCTCGCTCGCAATTATTTGGTGCAGCGCCGGGCTAGGCCGGGCGGGGCGGGGCGGGGCGGGGCGGGGCGGGGCGGGGCGGGGCGCACCTCGAGATGATACCTGATACGCTGCGGTATCACCTGGTCATTCCGTCGGTACCTGCTCCATCCCGCTAACCACCGACACGAATCTTCGTGCGCCGCCCGGTCCGCGCCGCGCCGCTCCCCGGTGGAGAGCACCCACTCCCTCCCCCGCACCTCCCCTGATTCCTCCCCTATCCCTTTCTTTCCTTCTCTGGAAATGGTAGACAAGACGTGCTCACGCACCCGCTGCTGCTTTCTTTTCCATCCCTTCCCATTTTATCGTAGCACGGTAAAAAACAATCCCTTGTGGTCAAAGGATAGGCGGATAACTTCAAGGCTCCTTTTGGGCTTTTAACCATAGCCACATCCTTGATACCACATATTGTTGAATTTCAATAAGGGGTCATTTTTAAGGTGCAGGTCTCTGTGCGATAGGTAATCTTAGCAACGTGCTTTTCCGGAACCGGAAACTGAGAATAAGACTGTAGTGCGCTAGTCCTAAACGGCCGTTAACTCATGGAAGAAAATTCGCGAATAAGATCTTAGGGCGGGGATCTAATAAGTTGTATGCGGGAGAGAAGCATGCAAACTGTGTATATCTCGAGACCAAACCACGTATCTTACAGATGTAAGATACGTGGTTTGGTATCTCGAGCCGCGAGCCGTGATACAGTATAAAGACATGGGCGGGTCGCCCCGTCTCTCTCGCTCCTCATACTGACCTCATCGCTCTGTCTCTCTCTACCCAACTAGGTGCTCATCACTGCAGGGACACGTGGCGGTGCGGGGCCAAGGGGCCACAGCAAGGGGCGCTAAAGGCTTACGGACTAGTGGCAGGGTGGGGTGGGGTAGGGTGGGGTGGGGTGGGCTGGTGCGGGGCGGGGTGGGGTCAGGTGTGGTGGAGCAAGGTG
>CABIKL010003511.1:0-10835 GCA_902196195.1 Aptinothrips rufus | reverse complement strand
TTTGGATCTGTCAGTAGTTCGTCAGATAGTGACAGTGAAGATGAAACTGAGGAAGAAACTGGAGGCTTCAGCTCTACTGCTGCAGGTAAGATTTTAAGTTCATGATATTAAGGAGAGCTCGTCTATCAGTACAGTACACCAGCCAGTGTTTTTTGTTGCTTTTTTTTTTTTTGTACACGTATTTACATTTGTCATTTTAAGTCAGTTTTAATTTTTAGATGAAGCTGAAAATGCAAAGCAGTTTGAGAAGGAATTAAATGATGAAATTGAGCAGGTTAGTTCCAGAAAAAGTATTCAGTCTTTCATGTTCAACTATATTTTATTTTTGACTGTAGGGGTATCCAGAACTATTACTGTTTCGCTTTATAATCTTCAAACGGCGACATAGCAAACTACTGACATTTACCTTTCTTTGTATTTAGGTAACTTCAGCCACTAAAAACCTCATTGGAGGAGACCTTAACTCTACTGTGAGATTACTTCGTTTTATTAATTCACATTTTCAAGCAAGTTTTCAAGAAATATTGCCCATGGTGATCGACGGGAGAAAGTTCCTCATTGATGGGGACAGTTTGCTGATGCTTGCATTAAGTTCCAAAGGGCTATCTTTAGAAGCAGGAGGCACAACTCTTCATGTCATCTACATTGTGGAAAGGTTTTTATCCATCTTCCATGTCAAAGGCCTCAACTTTGTTATCATTTTTTTTGAGGTAAGATGCGTTTTTCTTTGTTTTTTACCTAATTTGGTTTTTAATGCAAGTCGTTCTATGAAGCTTTTTCGGTACATGTAAATATTTTAATTTCTTCTTTAATTTTTGTTAGATTTGGGATCAATGCTGGAGTAATTTTCCAGATTTCAGCATTGCAAGAGCAGGCTTAAAATTGCATTTTTCAAATAATCAGAGGCATGTATCAGTTTTGAACATAAAGTCATTGTGGTCAGAGCAATTCTCAATTCTTATTCAGAGCCAGAGACCAGGCTTCATTATGGCTTTTACTAGCCCGCCAATCATTCTGCAAAAGTTAATTTTGTCTGAAAAGAAAAAAATTTCATTGGAAGCACCATCAATGTGGTTACGCTTTGTATTGTACTCTCAAGCTGTGTATTGTGAATTCTTATGCCTTGATGTTGTTGATATTGGTTCAGTGCATTCAACTGCTGTCTCTTTAATGGCCACAGTCCATGTCCATATGAATGCATTCAAGCAAGAGAAGCCAAACATTCTTAAAAAAATTGAGGCCATGAGTCAGATCATGCCTGCAAAGAAAACAGAAAAAGTTTCTGCTGTTGTTTTTCAGCACAGTGTCAGAATATCTGCTTTTGTAACAGCTGTTGCATCAATCCTCATGAAGAATTCTACACCTAAAGTGAAAGTAGAAATGAAAATAATGCTGTTATATGCTACTTTGATGGAGTGCACACCTTTAAAGAAGAGATGCTTCAAAAATTTACCAAAGTTACCTGAAAATATTCATGGCATTATTTTGCTGTTTCAGAAAGAGTTTTTGAATGCTATTGATTCCTTTTCAAATGAAACTGGACAGTTGATGGATTTCAGTTCAGTTGCAGATTTGTGGCATGGACGATTTTTTCAAGCCATCTATCATTCAATTTGTCAACCAGGTGGCTTACAGAGCAGTGATTTGGGAAACATTGCAATTGATTATGAACACCTGGTTGAATATGTTAATAACCTTCTCAAAGAGGGACAAAAACTTGACCCTTACCCTGTATGCCATATAAGTGGGAAATGCTTGTGTACTGATGCATCTGTGAAAGCCCCCAAATTTGATGTGAACACATCAATGGAGTTTGCTGCTTCTAAACTCATCTCCACTACATGCAAATTAACTGCATTATTTTGTGGCGAACAGGTGGGAGAAGAGCGATTTTCTTCCTTAATCAATTTTTCAGAAGATACTTCAAAGGAATGTCTCCACGAGATCAGACACTGGCACAATAAGCGCCCCATGACTGATGAATTTGATCGTACAAAAGATAGCGCTGCAAAGCAGCCACTGCCAAAAAAGAGGCATGCTCAGAGCCAGAGAAACACTATGGCTCGCTACTTAACTATTTATGGAATGAGCCTTGAAGGGCGCTCATCTGTAAAGGCCATTGTCACCAAGGATGTTAAAACAAACCAAAATCCAAAAATGAAGATTGAAAATAAGAAAACAAAAGGACTTAATGGAAAACTTAGCAAAAAAGACCAAATTATTGAGGAGAACCTGAAAAGAAAACATGAAGAAAAGAAGAAGCTAATCAAGGAGAGATTGAAATGTTTTTCATCTAGTTTTGAAACATCAATGCAAAAGGGTGATTTGAATGGTGCAGTCAAAAAGTGTGACATTGAACTTGTACACGCCAGATTGTTCTGTGAGTTTGTAATCAAAATTTTGTTTCATAAAGGAACAGCTTGCTGGGAAATTTGGAAGAACGAATGCAATGAGAAACGTCATAAACGGAGCTTGAGGGGTGCCAAAGAACTGTTTTTAGTAATCAGAGAAATCCTTACAACATCAGAAAAGAGTAGTTGGCCTCTGAAGGCTGCGCACATAAATTCTCTTTCAACCTGGCTCTATGGTCTTGGTTTCAAAGAAATGACAAAATATTGGAAATTGCTTGAACCTACAAAAATTCCCGCAGAAAAGTATCAAGTTGGTATGAATTCTACAGACTTCCAGTTGGCCTATTTAGGTGCAGACCTTGACAGAGAGACTGGTGGAAAGCCGGATCCCAGGGCAGATGACTTCATTCCTGATCCCTGGCAGGTTGAGCTGTTTGATATAATTGATAAGAATCAGTCAGCGGTTGTGGTGGCTCCTACATCCTCAGGAAAGACATATGCAAGTTACTACTGCATGGAGAAGGTCATCCGAGAAAGTGATGATGGTATTGTTGTTTATGTTTGCCCCACAAAAGCTCTTGTCAATCAAGTTCATGCCACACTTTATGCAAGGTTTAAGAAGAACTTACCACCAGGCAAGGTTCTTCTTGGTGTATTTACTAGAGATTACAAGGACAATGCAAAAAATTGCCAGATCTTGATAACTCTACCAGAGTGCTTGGAAATTTTGCTACTCTCACCTCGAAGTCACACCTGGTCCAAGCAGCTGAAGTATGTAATTTTTGATGAAGTCCATTGCCTAGCTGGACAAAGTGGTGGCTTGTCTTGGGAGAACTCCATCTTGCTCATAAGATGTCCTTTCCTTGCCCTCTCAGCCACAATTCACGAACCAGAGACATTTTGTTCCTGGTTACAGAATGTTGAGGATTTTAAGAAGGTGCAATCTGAGAAATTTGGTTTATCTGGACGATCTATAGACAGTTTTAAGGTGAGTCTTGTCATACATTCTGAAAGACATAACCACTTGAAGAAGAATATACTGTTTGGAGATGGATCCATGGATACTGTTCATCCTTATTCTTTTTTGGATGCAACAACCTTAAATGAATGCAAGGGTATCCCTCAACATATTGCTCTGTCTCCGGATGAAACACTTGAGTTGTACAATGCAATGAAGGAAGTTATCCCATTGGATAAATCTAGCGCATTGGAACCATCGGAATTTTTCAAAGACTTGTGTGTGACTGGTTTTCTCTCAATGCAGTCTGTCAGAAAGTTCAGCGTGCAATTAAGGATTGCGCTTGAAGAAGAGTCAAGGGAAAACCTAGAGCAAGTTCTTAAAATATTAAAAAAAGTAGATTTCTCAAATTGTGAAACAGGAAATATGTTTGTTTATAACAAAATAACAGTAGTATTAGACTCTTTAAAATCTAGAGATATGTTACCGGCTCTTGTATTCACTTATAATCGACGGTTGCTTCAATCTATGTCATTGCGTCTTCTCAAACACCTTAGGCATCTTGATAATTTTACTGAAAATAGTGATATGGACAAGAAACCTAATGAATCTGATTCCAAAACAGAAGTCAGCAAGAAAGGAAATAAAGAAAATCTTCGATACCCAACCAAAGATAAGCAAATGCAAACTTTGAGTATTTTGAGGGGCCCATCGGCGCTTGCAAGTAACGGGTTAGACCGAGGGGAAGGTTCCATTGATGAGAAAGTGATTGGCTTAATAGAACGTCGTCTCAAAGAAAATCGTCGATATCAATTCAAAGATAAGCACATGCGAACACTAGGTATTTTGAGGGGCCCATCAATGTTTAAGAGTAAAGGTTCAGTCCGAGGAGAAGGCTTCGCTGATAAGAAAGTGATTGACTTCATAGAACGTCGTCTCTTGAGAATGGGATGCCGAGACAAGGACACATTACCATGTTTGATGAGGAGAGGACTAGGAAAACATTCTGGGGGAATGAATAACAAAGAAAGGAGTTCTGTAGAAATGTTGTTTCGCTTGAAAATTGTCAATTATGTGTCTGCTACCGGTACACTTGCTCTTGGTGTACACATGCCATGCAAAACTGTTGTAATTGCTGGTGATAGCCCTTACCTGAATTCGTTGGAATTCAACCAGATGTCTGGTCGTGCTGGAAGACGAGGCTTTGACAAAGAAGGTAATGTTGTATTGTTTGGTCTGAATGAAAGAAAAATGCAGACGTTGATGACAGCAAATTTGCCAAAAATGGTTGGCAATTTCCCTCTAAGTGCATCACTGATACTTCGGTTACTTTTGCTGGTCAGTGATGTGACTTTTGAGGGCAAGGTGACCAAAGAAGCATCTTCTGAAGCTCTTGTAAGGTAATGTTCAACAGCACTAACAAATTTATTTATAGGATTAAACTATTTGACAATGCCTTAATTTTCATTTGCAATTTACAGGGCACACGCTGTGCTTGAAAAGAGTTTGCTGTATGAGTCTCAGCAAGACTTAAAAGAGAAATTGAAGTTCTACTTCCTGTTTGTAAACCAATTCCTCATTCATCAAGTAAGTATCATGAAAATTTTTCTCCATTTGTTCTTTATAGACTGTGCAATGTACTATTTTTGACTATGGTAATTGCTTAATTTTTTCAGGGACTTATTAGCAAGGAAGGCTACCCATGTGTTGATGCTCAGTTAATAACCCACATTCATTATCATGAACCTGGAAACTTTGCGTTTTACTATTTATGGCGATCTGGAGCTTTGGATAAATTGTGCCCTCAGGGTGCCAATACTTTCGAGTCTCTTGAGGATCTCGTCATAGTTTTGAGTTTCCTATTTGCTCCTTTCCCGCTTAGTGAACATTTAAGATCAAGAGAAAAAGTAAATTCTGTGGTTGTCCTTCCTCAGTTACCAAAAGTAGCAAAAAAGGTGAGAAAGTGTAGTGTAATAATAATTCTTTTGATTTTATGTGCTTATTGATGATGAGCTATATATATCTTATTTTAAAGATTCATTTGTTGATTTTATTCTGGTGTCGCTGTGTTTTTTATTCCTTTTACAACTTATACATCCTACTCCAATATCTTATCTTGTTATATTATTTATGTCCTATTCTAGGCATTGACTGATTATAACAAAAACGTGTTGCAAATATTTAGCCATTACTTCAAATGTGTGACCGCAGATGTTAATGAAAAATATGGAGAAGAGAGGCATTTACCTTTGTCGCAGTTGAATATTCAACCAAAAAAAGTGCTTCAAGCAGAGACGCCAAGTATGTGTATCCACAACAGTATCTCATGTTATAATTGGCTTTGATCTCATTTTTCCTCTTGGAACCTTTACAGCTGGGTGGCTGATGTCGCGTTTGGAAAGCAAATGTGTTAACAACTATGTCTGCTCGGTGTTTGCTGGTTTATCAGGCATCACAGATCAAGATTTGTTTCCAGAAAATGGAGATATTAAACACATAAGAGAAGATGTAAGTATCTCCTTTAGCATACTTTGATTTGTGACTTGTTTTTCACTTCAGTTCAGCTATAATTTTTTGTATGGGAATTTTTCTTCTCTTTCCAGATTAATGTGAAGATCGTACCGACCATAGAACTTGATTGTACATTCAACTCATATGCTCTCGATTTCTTCAGACACGGCATCAAACAGGCAATATGTCGTGATAATGGGTTGAAGTCTGGTGAAGATTTTCGTTTGTTGCAAGATTTTATGATGACCCTCCTGTCTATTTCTCAATCTCTGTTAGACATTCTTGGTCCAGAGGCAAAACTGGTGAAAAGTTTGAATGTTATTGCAAGCAAATTTAAGAGAAACTTTAACAAAGCCTATGGCATTTCACATGGAATTTAACTGTTTGTATCTTGTTTTGCCTGTCAAAGTTCATTCATTCATTGATTTGTAAAAGCTGCTGGACTCTATGTGGTGCATATGCTTCATCTTGGATATTGAATTAATTACTTTAATCTCTTAGGCTTTTATCTTCCAAGTTTGAAATATGATAAATATACTTCATAAGTTTAAGAGCTGTTCTTTGTTTTTATGGCTTTCAAACAGACATATGTCACAAAGACATCTAAAAATTATTTTCAGGAAGCTAACATTGAGATATTTTTTGACAACTATGACAATTTGCAACCTTTCAGAAAAATGCTATTTTGAATTATACATGGATTGTTTCCACATTAATTTATGTAGAATGTTGGTGGCTTGCATGACTCACATTTCCAAAGCTTCCTGTTGGTTTATAAATGCCATACAATAGTATAGAGCTCAGCTCTCCCAGGATCTAAACCTTATTCCAGTGAGATGGATACTATGTCAATTGGACATCGTTTCGAATCCAATTACTGTCGATTTGACATAATTTCAATACATTTCAAAAGATATCTTCCGTAAAAAAAAAAATGTTATTTATTAAAAAAGAAGGTTTGCTTTGACTTCTAATTTTTTTTAATATGATAACACGTATCAGCACTTTTGATGAATACTTACGTAGCAACTTTGGCACTGTCTAACAAGCCAAATAAATGTGAACTATGGTAACTCTACAGTCATCAAGAAGTAAAAAAAAGAATATGGTCTCTGAAAAAATTTACAATACTTGAAATAAAAATAAGATCTCTTCATTTAAGATAAAAAAAAATTTACAACACATCAAATAGTTATTAATGATATTGAACAGGAATATTCTCAAGACCAGATGGTTAAGCAAGATATAAAGACTATGAATTTTAGGTAAGGAAATGAGCAAGCATAGCTTATACAATGAATACCAGAAGTAAAGATGCAAGAAATAGAGAGTGGTGATGGTCTTGAATACTGTCAAACAAACATGGTAAGACCTAAATCTTACTAACAACTTTGATAGCAGGATGATGCAGGAAAATTATAGCTGAGTCAAGAGCCATTACAAAATCTATCTCACGTAGATAAAATAATTAAAATTATGTCTCATAGCTTTCATAGTAAAAAACAACAACACATTACAATGATATCACAAGATGCAGAGATTCCTCCCTTCACGAAACGCATGTATCAAGCAGCTGACTTGCACAGCAGTCAATCAAAACTA
Source organism: Aptinothrips rufus (assembly GCA_902196195.1). Lineage (NCBI taxonomy): Eukaryota > Metazoa > Arthropoda > Insecta > Thysanoptera > Thripidae > Aptinothrips > Aptinothrips rufus. The sequence goes on along the minus strand of CABIKL010003511.1, from coordinate 3,413 downwards.
GAAGAATCCCATAAATAAGCCACAAGCAATTGATTGCTGACATCTACATTAACTTCCTTCAGTTCTCCACTCTATTCCCCCACCAGCAGAATACATTGAAGCCTTTTGGTGAGGCATACTGCAAAGAGAAAGAAAGTTCCTTCTTAAAAATACATTGGGCAGTGAAAAAACCAATAAAACATACCTTCATGTCTTAAAATGTAGCATATTTGTATTTTCATGTTTTTTTCATCCAATCTAAAAAGAGATTTGAGTATTTACCTTCAGCATTTCTCATCCATTTGGGTTTAGTCCAAACAACTCCCATGTAGTAAACTGGCACACCTGAGAGGGTGATGAGAAGTCCAATCACTGAAAAGTAGAGAAAAATTGTTTGTTTTATTGTTTTATGTTCCTTCATAGACTCTACAAGTCATTACTCTAAATTTGATTTACCTAAAGTAAGTAATGAGGCAGAACAGAGTGGTCTAATACACAAAAGAATGCTGCATTAGGACTTCCCTATGTCCCATGATGTCTTCTGGGGAAGCCTAGGGAAGCCTTTATTCAGACGTCACTTTCATGTCTTTTAGACAACCGGTTCTGCTCTTTTTTTTCAGGCTTTGGTTGAGTCATTAAGGCCCATTTTCTCGCTTACGGACTAGCAGTGGCGTACCTAGAATGAAAACCTTATGATGGGAGCTGTAGGTCATGAAAAGTAGGGCGAGGTATGGAAGTGAGCGAATGGGCCTTGATTCGATACCGAATTATTCAAAATTTCGAAATTCAATAGATTCAAAATCTGATTTTGCATAGAAAATAGCACTTTGTAAGCTAGGCGCCGTAGTCATAACACTGCACCAACGTGACCATTTGAGAAAAAAAAGGGCAGGGTAATAAATACCACGGCCTATCTCAAAGGGAAGGTAGGCAAAATAAATCATACCAGTGGGAGGGGAGGGGGCGGCGTGTCCAAAAGTGGCCTAGAAGCGGTCACGTAGTATACGCGCGGCCTCATACGGTAAAATAAGCATAAGTCGGTTCGCGACCGAAATTTATCTCGTCTGTCTGACTCAAGTAATCTATAAAACAAAAAAAGAAGAAACAATTCGAACTGTATAGATTACTGATTTGCACAGCTCTATCCAGGTACAGACTATAGAGACGAGATGTTTCTTGTGGCGGCCACACCGCAAAGAATCAGCGGTACAGTATAGAACTTCCCTGAAACTTAGGGCAGCATAATGGGATGTTATCCCGATCAGAAACGATAATATCGAAACGACGTCGATAACGATATCGAATGTCGTGAACTCATAGATTTTCGGCCCGCTTTCACGTCGATTTCGACTCTGAAACGATGTCATCGTCGAATTTTTCTCTCTGGGTGTAGGAAGGCCAATGCAGCCTCGCTCCTCAGGGCTCAGGGCGCGGATAGGCTCTTACTTGTATTCCAGGGCTGCGCCCAGGCGCCGATGAGGACGATGCTGAGGCAGACCACGAGGAAGACGATAGGCACGGCGAGGGGGACCCTGATCGGCCGGTGCACGTTGGGCCTGGTCCAGCGAAGAACCAGCATGCCCATGACGGACAGCGCTACGAACAGCCACAGCACCTGGCTCATGTACTGGATGAGGGAGTCCACGTCGGCCACCACCACCATGATGCCCGCCAGCAGCCCCTGGAGCCGAAACATCATCGAATGCAAGTTAGACTGCTGCGGGGGGAACATATGCATTTCACCTTCATTTCGATTTCACTTGCCGACTAGGATGAGACGCCATTCATAAACTACGTAGACACTAAAGAAGGGGGGGAGAGTGTTTGGGGAATGTACAATTCAAATTACTTCGTGCGAGGGGGCGGAACTCAGGAGTCTACTTGGTTGGTGGTTGGTTAAAGCACTCATAGACAGCTTCACAAGGAAATATTTGCTCCATCTCAGTATTCCCTCAGATTGTTAAAAACCGAAGGTTACCGTGATGACGAGGGCGGGGGCGGGCGTGTGCTTGTGCAGGTGCCTGAGGGCCAGCACGCCGGGCAGGTGTCCGTTCTGGGCGCCCGCCTCGAACAGGCGGCTCGACGTGAAGAGGATGCCGTTGATGCTGCCGAAGCAGGACAGAGACACGAACAGGGGCACCAGCCAGGGCACGAGCGGCAGCTTCTTGTGACCGAACGTCTGGAACAAACATCAGAACGTCGAACACAAACTCACTCCAAGGTATTTGGTTGGAGCACCCATACGTCCTCAAGACATCTTGAACCAGAATGTCACATCTCTTAAACTTATCTCTTCTCGAGACTGAATCAAAACTTACATTTTACGAAAGTGATAGGCCTATGGCAAACTTACCACTGCGATGGCGAATGAAGACATCATTTCTGGTCTGGACAAGACGATGAAGTAGGCGGCGTTGACGAGCACGTAGATCAAGGTGACGAGCGGAACAGCCAGGCAGATGGCTCGGGGCAGGTTCCTGTAGACAATACATTCCGAAACTTGAGTAAGGAAAGTTCACAGATACGGTAACAGTCCCTAGGAACGTGACACATCTATGCTACTATTTGGCTACGCCTAGCTACATACCAGTCCTGTTTTCATTTTTCCCCCTCATTATTTGACTAAATTTTTGTCGCGTCGAAACAATGTCATGGCGAGGTCAGTGTTTATATTGCGCTTGTGCTGGTGCAACGGAAGGCGGAGGCTAACTCTCTATGAGAAACTGCCAAGCAGCCAGCAGTGGACTTCCCCAGCGAGTGTAGTCCAGCCAGCCAGCACTCGGCACTCAGCCTAATGCCACAGGGGAATGGCAAGCGAGGCGCCGAGGTATGGCAGGCATGTCTGCTTTGAGCCTCGGGCTGGACTGGAGCACGGCGAGGATGCTGCGAGCAGCTTGGAGGCTGGAGCATGGAGGATGGAGCATGGAGGCAGGAGCATGGAGGCTGGAACATAGCAGCTGTCCACGATACGATACACACTCAGCTGCATAGCCGTCTTTTCCCTGCAGACAGATAGTCGTGGTGCGAGCGAGCGCCGACAGGGTTACGCGGGGAAGGGGCGCGCTCATTCTTGCACCCCCCCCCCCCTTCCTGCCCCCTCTTCCCTGCTCCCACCAACAGGGTGCCCTTGGTAGGAGCCAGTGCTCGGTATGGTTGGAAACCATAGTGCAGCCGTATCTGCTCATGAAAAAAGTATTGACTACTTTGTCCCAAAGACGAAATGCACACCCGAAATTTGGTAAATCTTCGTGAAATTCAATCACGTCTTGACAGGAACTCGAGGGCTTAAAGTCAAGGACAATCCGTCCGAAATTGAAAGGCTGTTTCCTCCTCGTCTGCTCGGCCCTGCTGCACCTTGGTGCCAGTCACCGGAGTGAAATTAGTTCCCTGCCTCCCTCCCTCCCTCCCTCCCTCGAACTCCTACAATCTATAAC
>CABIKL010003510.1:0-10838 GCA_902196195.1 Aptinothrips rufus | reverse complement strand
AGGGGCTCTCCAGCGCTTCGCAGCGGAGAGGCCTGCCCTGCAGCGATTCTCCAGCGCCTCGAAACAGACAGCTCCAGCTCCCAGGGGCTCTACCTCGTCCCTCAGCGGAGAGACCTGCCCTCCAGCGATTCTCCAGCGCCTCGAAACAGACAGCCTCAGCTCCCAGGGGCTCTACCTCGCCCCTCAGCAGAGAGGCCTTCCCTACGCGCGGCGCGGCTAAGAGTTGTATTTCGAGCTGCCACGACGCGCACAGTGTCATATTACATTTGTAGCGACTCGCTCTGCGCTGCGTTCCATATTCCTACTGTGGGCTTCGCGAGCCATGGAGCAAGGGTTGCTGTCCCTCCGAGCCAGTCTCAGTCACGCCACGCGTCGCGACAGTCGCGTTTCCAAAACATCATGGAGAAGAACAGCCACTGCGAGAGTCCGCACCAGGACGGAGCCCATGCCCCGGACGCAGCCTCGGCTCCAGCCTCCACCCTAGTCCCGGCCTCGACAACGGCAACGGCCCAGGGTCACGACCCTGCCCCGGCATCGGCCACGGTCTCGGCCACGGCCGCAGGTGCAAGTCAGCGCGCATCTCAGCCCGACGCGAAGTCGAAGACATCGTCTGCTTCAGCAGCACAGGACGAGCAGCGCCTTAGACGGGTGAATCGTGCCGTGTTATCGGGCATGCCGACCAGGCTACTTGAAGAGTATCTCGAAGCGAGATTCGAGAGGATAATTCGGGGTAAGTCGCGCGCATGTTTAACGTAGACACTTTATAGCTCAGGGCGATGCTGGCCGACACCAAGGACTACACCACCTACGGGGTCGAGCTCCCCGCCGACGAGGACGCGAGACGCGTTGGGGAGGCCTGGCGCAGCCTGGCCGGACTGACCGAGCTGCCTGCGAGTCGGTGTACGAAGGTCATCTGCCCGACTGGCTCCGGGACCATCCCGCGCGGGTCCGGGATCTGCTGCAGACCCTGGCGCGCGCCAGCCAGCACGTGACCGACCTGCGGCTGGACCTGTGCCTCGGTGATAGAGCTCGCCTCCTCTGTGCAGACATCCTCGGCGGGGTGTTTGACCACCTGCCCTGGCTGCACTCCCTCAGGTCCAACGACTTAAGCCGGGACGTGTTTCCCCGCCTCGCGGCCCTGCAGCACCTCAGGCTGCTGGAGGGAGATCTGGTCTACGCCTCGGATGATGAGGAGGCGGCCTGCACGGAGGCCGTCGAAGGCCTGAAGCGTTGTCGCCCGGACGTCAAGGTGAACGTCGAACTAATAGAAGGAGAGATGTGGATGAGGGGGTGTCGTGCTCCTCCTTTCATATTCTTTTACTTCTATACTCTGGTACTCCATGAGTTACCTCGGCTAACTCTGTCTATCCGTCACACTGCTCTCGTCTATGACTTTATCGGATTATTTTACCTAGAAAATGTCAGTGATGAAGACTTTGCTCATGCTTTGAATGTATATGAAAAGTTGGGAACGGACTCTTTGTGGATAGTAATACCCGGAAAATCTGAAATTGCTGCCCCCTTCGTTCCGACCCCTCTTGAGCACGGAGGACTGTTCATCCCTTCAACCAAATGGCAAAGAAGAGAGATCACTACAGAATCCACCGAACTTCAAGAAGGCGAAACACACATAGTAATGAAAAACGAGAAGAAAGTTCAGCAATGAATCTCACCGGCAGAAGTGCTTGGCCATCTGATACCGCTGCCCGTCGAACAGCTGACGTGCAGAGAGAAGCCACATGAGTGCACATTGTGCCTCAAGAGATTCAGTCAGACAAGTGCTCTGAAAACACATTTGCTAGTTCACACTGGAGAGAAGCCACACGAGTGCACACTGGAGCATGCGAACTTAAAAATTTCCATGTAGTTTGGAATTGAGTGCTGCCAGCAAATTATTTTAAAGCGGTGGCTCGAATTAGGGCTAGTGGCCCAAAAGAGGGCCATTACTCTAACAACCAGATTGGTTACGTGCTGTGTGACCACTTGTAAAATCATATTCTGCCTTGTACTGAACTATTTTATATCTTTTACTGAACCACCTTTGGCTTCGATTAAACCTTTATCAAACCCAAATAGAAAAGATAACACTGCAAAATTTGAACTTCCTTTTCGGCAGGAATTTCTGCCCTCTGAATGGCAGGACTTCGAACCTGCGGAAAGGGTAGAAATGGTCTGCCCTTTCCCGTCGGGCTCGGTTCGGCCGAGATGACGAATGATGAGGCGAGAGCGCCGCGCCGAGCCTAGCCTAGCCGAGCCCCAAACCGAGTCCCCGGAGCCGAACCCAACCCGAGCAGAGCCCGACGGGAAAGGGCAGACAGTTTCTACCCGTTCGGCAGGTTTGAAGTCCTGCCCTGGAAAGGGCGGAAATTCCTGCCGAGAAGGAAGTTCAAATTCTGCTGTGAAATTATATTTCTTTATATTAGCTTACATGGAGCATCGGCCTTAATTTCCCAACCACCGTTAAGTAAACATTGTTCAAAATCTTTTGTTAACTCGTGGACCCTTCGACGACATCAGAAACAAATTCATGAAAAAGTTTTGTCTGCTAAATTCCGTTGTGAAAAATGTGGGGTCAGTTTCACTAGAAAGCACGATCTTTTTCTCCATTAAAGAGAGAAAGGGTGTGGATCACATTCATTCTCTACAGAGAATGAAGAAACCGTATTGTAAAAAATGTGCAAAGTGTTTCAGCGGGTTGCGGTCATTATATCTGCACAAGCGGAGGGTTCACTCGGTTGACAAGAAAAAAACACTTCTACTGTGGTGGATGTCAGAGGTCAATTTTGAGTTGAGCCTCTTTTCTATGTCATATTCAGAGCAGTCCAAAAAGAAAAAAAATTAGAGCGATATGATACATTCTCACTGTCGGAAGCATGTTCAGGTACAGGAGGAGGAGGAGGCGAATGATGAAGGAGGGGCGCGGAAAAAGGAGGAGGAGGAGGAGGACTTGCTGAACGACAGTGAGGAAGTATCATCCAGTAACGTAAGACAATGGGTTACAGAGAGTGAACTTGAGGAGAATGCTCTCATTTGCACCTTGAGAGTGGATGATGAGTATGACCTTCAATTGACACTAATAGTGGTAAAGCCTCACATGCTTGAAATATTAAATGAAGACATGACAAAACTACGTCAAATAAGATGGTATGAAATAGCGGAGATCGCAGTTAATAAAGAGCTTGTAGATGGAGGGGAAGCGAAGGGATATGATACAGAAAAGAGGAGTCTAAGATGTTCGCCTATCATTACATTGAGAAACCACCAAATTCCGGAGCAAATTGAACGAAGTATTGTAGAAACAATCAATTCTTTTGACAAAGCTGTGGATGAGGATTCTCAGGTTCTCTTTGAACGTGTTGATAAACTGCAGTTAAGAGCGGCAAAATATGAACCGATTAGAGCCTCCTCCTCCCTACCTCTTCCACTGCCGGCGGGAAGGCCAGGAAATCGAAAGTAAAACATCAGCAGTATTGTGCGCGCGGAGAACGGACGCGAGTCGCAGCTCGAGTCAGTCTTGTGTGGGCCGCGCGCGGAAGTAAACCTATACCAGGCTTGTGAGCGAGTGGTTAGTGGAACTTAAAATCGTGTTAATCACTTACCTTTCCACTATTCATGATAGTATAAGACAAGTTACGGACGTTAAGGACTAACACTAATATTGGCACGACAAGGTCAGAGGCCTACCTGCTCGACACCGCTTAATCAAAGTTTACATGGTGGAGATGCTGGCCCGTGCGACACGCACGGCTCATTTCTAGTGATAGTGACTTATTCTAAGAAGATAGTGATAAGAATAGTGCTAAGAAGATAGTAATAAAAAGATAGTAATAAGAAAATAGTGGTAGTGACTTAGTGACCAGTGAAGTGTTAAGTGCAGTGCAGTGACTTCCATCGTGCGAGTGATTTACCTGCGTTAAAAATGGAGAAACTCAGCAAATTTTTTGCTGCGTTTGACCTGAATCCCAAACGGTAATACCCCCGTTTTTAAATCATCAACCTCTATCAACTAAACCAAGAAAATGTTGAAGAATTTATGGGACAGCTTATGACAATTCTCGCAACTCAGAGTCAAATTACAAGCACCAGACACCCTATTAAGAAAAGAGACGTCCATGAAAACCTGAAAAGCACTCTGGCTCAAAATGGAGAAGGCCCTGGTTTCAGACTTGCCTTGAGTAGGTAGAGATGATTCAATTCCAAACGCAAAAAATATTGACATCCGAAAAATGAGAAGAGTAATCAATGATGCTTTATCAGCTCATATGTCACAAGCCAGCCTGAAGCACGTATTGGATACCCTGATAGACTTGCACTCAACAGTACCAGCTGAAGCCACTGATTTAGCTCAAGGCTTGCCAAATTTTGAACAACTATTGGAATTACGAGACAGCTCTATGAAGGCTTTTGAAGACGCGTTACTGCATGAAGGATATGAACCGCCAGTGCGTACTCAAGACTCTGGACTGCAGCAGCTCCACCCTAGATCGGAGAATAACTTACAACCAGAGAGCCCCTTCAACACGCCAGCGACAATAATCTGGCCAACTCCAACATGTGCCAGCGGACCGCCCCTCAACACCGCCGTCCCACCTCCCCCTCCACCACCGCTACCACCTTCAATTCCAAAAACTACTGCTACACAGGTCACGCAACCGCAGACAACTAGTGCTGCCAATGACCCGACATCCAGTGCAGTATTCAGAGGTCTTGTAGGAGAATTTGGTGACCCTACTTTAGGTCCAACAGCATTCCTCTATGGAGAGGAACAAGCCAAAAAGTTTGGAATGAAATGGCATGAAAATCATGCCATGCCTTCATCTTTACCTTCCAGCTCAGGAAAGAATCAAGAGGATCAACTCCGTACGTTTTGTATATCGAACAGAAAACCCCCTCGGAGGGGACGACTTAACGGTTGGCGGATAAGTTGATCGAGAATCTAGTGAACTACCCATTAATCTATATCCCAAATATTCGGGACGCATCTCCAGTACCGTGACGAGGCTCCGACTGTCCTCGTATCTGACGAAGCCAACCCAGAATCGGCTCGCTTGTTCGTTTGTATCGCTGAAGACGACGTTAAAAACAATAACCATTGAAACAAACTTGTAATCCCTTGACTATTAGATCTTATAACTAAATATCCAAAGGAGGACAAAAAGATCGGCAACGTCATGGAAGAGCATGCCGAGGCAGCGCTAAATTTATGGTGTGAATGGTGTCACACTTGGTTATTCGTAAGTCTATCTTTTATTGTTACTGGGTTATCAGCCTGGGCATTTGGCAGGTAATTTCCATTATATCTATTAATTTCTAGAGAGCCGTGCGGATTACCTCCAGCCCAGAGGTTGATGGGGCCATTCTGGGGATGGTCCCGTTTGAAATGGAGCTGGAAGGCCCATCTACTTCCGAGTCGTCTGAGGACGAAGAGGACGGCCCTGGGCTTGGAGGAGAATAGATTAATTAATATTTAAGTTGTTAAGGAATAGAGTAGTTACTACCCTAGGACTTTCCCTAGGTTAAGAACCATTTCTAGATATGTTTTAGCCATGTAGTCAAATTTAAAAAAATAAAGTGTACATGTGTTTTTTAGTACTGCGAGTTTTCAATTTGCCCTCCTGTGCCACTTAAATTTAGTGTAAGATTGCGTGCCGCGTACCGCCCTCTATAGGGCTGTCCCTGTAGTACCGATGTCGAAACGGTACCCCTAGGGACACCTAGCGGCTATAGGCCGAACGAAGAAATTTTAACTTGGTCAGCACTTTCTCACGGTCTGGACCACGGCCCTTCGCCAGCCGGGAGGGACGCTGCTGGCGTCAGTAGCTGTGGAGAAAACGAAGTGCAAACATGTCCAACACGGCAGTACAATTTTCCTTGGAGTTCGGTGTCGCGGTCCGCGTAAGTAGAGCGACTTAATTTCTCCGGTGTTTACGGAGTGGCCGAAATCTAATGCTCCGATACTTATAGATGTGCAGTGCGTGTTCTTATGCGGCTGTGGCTAGGGCGGGCTGGGGTTCACCAGTTGCACCCCGGTGTACGCCTGCGGGCTATATCTAAACCCGATTGGACTGAGGCGTACTCGTCTGTGGCAGCCGCTAAATGCTGCAACTTTCCCTGTAACGGTTGCGGCAAGTCCCTGGTGGTAAGTAGGATGTATTTATGCCGGCGGGCAGCTTGCAAACTAGATACGTACTGCTGTGTGGCGCCAATAAATTTTATGTTGTGTCTACAGCGACTAATAATGGCTCCGCCGAAACAGCGGTAAATGGTAAGCGTTATGTAGACAGGAGCGAATGAAGACCTATCTAGGGTAAAATATGGTGTACTAACATACTGATTCTTATTCACAGATTTAAAAAAATTGGGATTTCTGGAATACATACTCTCTGTACTATCTGTGTCTAATTATCCTTACCGAATGTGGCGGTGGTCAGGCGCCCGCCGATGACCAGCCGAGTGCTCAACGGAAATAGCGCAAAATTAGCAATAAGTTCGTGACGAGCCGAGGCCTGCGAGCCGGGAGCCGAGCGTCAAGGGCCCGGCGAGTCAGTCGCATCGGAACCGGACTAGGGGAAAGACCAAAAGAGGGAAAGGTTAGCGGCCCTGAGAGTAATTGTAACGTTTTGGTAATAAAAGGGTTAAAACGCTAATCTTGCTTTGCGGTATTTGGTCGTGGAGGACGAACCCCATCAAAAACCCCGCAAAACACTCTGTCTGTATCAAATTACACCAATAAATGCGCTTCATTGAAAAAAATAATCTGAATCACGGACTTTCAAGCCTGGTATGTGCTCATAATAGATATTTAGAAAAATTTCTCACAATTGTGGGTCACAATTATTTTAAAGCCCCGGTGTGCCAACGGGAAGGCCAGGAAACCGAAAGTAAAACATCAGCAGTATTGTGCGCGCGGAGAACGGACGCGAGTCGCAGCTCGAGTCAGTCTTGTGTGGGCCGCGCGCGGAAGTAAACCTATACCAGGCTTGTGAGCGAGTGGTTAGCGGAACTTAAAATCCTGTTAATCACTTACCTTCCCACTATTCATGATAGTATAAGGCAAGTTACGGACGTTAAGGACTAACACTAATATTGGCACGACAAGGTCACCTGTGTGACACCCTTTAACTAAAGTTTTAACCACGATGGTTAAGTAATAGCAAGAAAAAGATTATTAACATTAAGAATGATGATGATAAATGTTTTCTATGGAGCTGTCCTGCAGGTATTGAGCTACCTCCTTCACACCCTGAGAGGGTGCGTCATTATTTTGCTAGGGAGGGGGAGCTGGACATGACGGGCATATCCTATCTAGTAAAAATTAAAGCTGATACAAGTTTGAAGAAAATAATCCACATGTTAGTGCATTTGATCGGGACACAACCATCGTCTTCGACCAGTTCCTAGCCAATGAGTGAGTGTATCTCATGTGGAGTAGAGAATGGGCACTGTGTAGTTCCTATAGGAGTTAACAAATGTTTCAATAGACCACATCAAATCAAAGTGCTGTTCATTCAGGAAGAGGTGGTTGATGAGGAGGACGGTGTGGAGGAAGCTCGAGGAAGATGGTCATTACGTGCTAATTCGGGACATGTCTGCACTCATGGCTCACAACAGGGGTGACAACAGACGCCTGCATTGGCGTGATAACTGACTTACTCCTCACCGTGATTTAAAGGCTTATACAGATCATCGGGCTAATTGTTTCGCTCACGACCCTCAGACGATAAAGATGCCTTCTAAATTCAATAGCATCATGAAGTTCTCTGATTTCGACCAGCAGCAGTGGCATGACTGGTATTTACGCTGATTTTGAATGTGCACTTCTACCTGAAGGTGAAGAAATTAGCCTGAGTGCAGCACTGTAAGGGCCCTGTGTACCCACTCGGCCCTTACGTGGGGTATCTCCACACTGACCCCACGCTCCGTCCGCGACAAGCCCGCGCTACCTAGCGGGCTTGGTCTCTCTAACATCCAATGACCGGACGAGTCCCCAATATTGCACACGATGCAAAATGCAGCGGGAGCCACGTCGAGCCGCCTGCCAGTGAGGCAGGCAGTCCGCAATGTAGACCTTTCCACGGCGGATCGTGGTCAACACCGTCCCTGGTCGCGTGACTCAAAGTGCTGTGGAGTGTAGTGAAGTGCAACATAGTGAAGCGTGAGCCGGAGGATCTACGAGTGGATATCTGGCCGGTGAGTACTCCCGCTGCACGAGTAGGTTGCTGCCTGCAGGTAGGATAGACTAGGGAAGGTAAGCTTTGGGCAATGAACAGATCTGTTGGGGAACTCTAGTCTCATCAATCACCCACAGGGCTAACGCCTCCTGACGATAGGGCCAAGACACACAGGAGTAAGGGACTCCTTGCAAATCCCCCCCTAACAGCACCCCAGCGCAAAACAAGACTCCTCAACAGACATGTGCCATCTGGGTTTTGTTTTCTCATTGTCGGTCCTGACGGCTTCATGGCGAAGAGACCCATCCTGCGCCATAGGGAACAAGGTGTGGTGGAGTCCTTTCTCCGAAGCCTGAAGGAGGAGGAGGAGAATATCACTGTGCTGCGTGGAGAAACTTATCTCATTGATATGTCTGAAGAGGATGAAGTGTTTAACGTCCCACGTCTTGCTATTTGTGTAGACAGGACATCCCAAGACCTGGAGTGAAGCAATGTAGAGAACATGACTCTACAAAAGAGTTTCGAAATTTTAGGCGGGCCTGCTGTCAAGGGTGTAACTTGAACCTCAAGAAGATAGACTTTATTCCAGTACTTTTTCATTCCTTGTCTTTTATCATATCAGAAATAATTAGAAAATTGTCGGATGGCAAGGACATCACAGTTATTCCAAAAACGAAAGAGCGGTACTTCTCCTTTCTTTTGGGAAAGCTCAGATTTCTGGACTCTTATAATTTTTTGGCGGGAAGTTTCGAGACTCTGGTTCGAGAGCTGAAACCAGAGGAACTCACACTACTTGCCGAAGAGTTCCCTGATCCAGAAATCAGAAAACTGGCCGCACGGAAAAATGTGTATCCTTATCAATATTTCGATAAATTTTCTAAATTTGAGGAGAATGCCATCCCTCCAAAGTCCTGCTTTTACAGTGATATTTTTAAGAAAAATGTCAGTGATGAAGACTTTGCTCATGCTTTGAATGTGTATGAAAAGTTGGGAACGGAATCTTTGTGGGATTTCCACGTATTCTACCTACGAACGGATGTTAGATTGCTGGCTGATGTAACGCAGTCCTTCCGTAAGTTCACAAAGAAGTGTTACAATTTGGATACTGCTAATTTTTATACAAATCCAGGAATTTCATTTGGCGCTTGCCTTTCATTTACAAAACGAAAACTTGAATTGTTAATTGATATTCATCAACATCTTATGTCCGAAAAAGGGTGAAGGGGGGGAGTCTCGTCAAACAACTGTCGTGCAGCCTATGCTGAAAACCCATATGTTCCGGAACAGAAAGCGAATGAAGGATGGATAGAATGTCATCAAGAGAAATAGGAAAATGTGAAAGATAGGGTCCTGGGTGATATCGTTGGCGCCGGTGCTGGGAGAGGTTGTGATGAGGAAGATGATAATCTTGATGATAATCTCGAACTTCAAACACCCGCTCGTCTTCGTGAGACACGTGTTTTTGGTGAGCACCAGTTATTGCTTTTTCTCTAAGGATGACGATCTCCATGCACGCGTTAATGTAGCACCTTCTTGCGTGTGTCTGTGTGCGCGCGCAGTGTTGATAGTGATCATTTCGTTTCCTTTGCTTTAAGGACATATTAATAAAATTCTATTTGTATTCCTGTGTGCAGTGTTCAGCGTTCAGTGTTCGCTCCGCTACTCTTTACACGCTCCGCTCCACTCTACACAGTGCTCCATCCGTTTTGAACAGTCGATGTAATCTTCATCTGACATTAAACAATTTTATTATTCTTTCAAACCAGGCAAAGGAGCATTAACGGATTCAATAGCACGTTGTTTTAAGTGTTGCAAAATTAGATTATATGTTTTTAAGCCATGTGTGGAAACAATTCTTCTCGACTCACTTTTTAAATTAGGACCATTTTACAGGTCGAACAGTTTTTGTACCTCACCTCTCACATTCAAATTATTATGTCAAAAATGTATTTATTATGACATAAATTTATTGATAATTACGACGAGCAGTGCGGCTCAGTTTGTGCAAAAATGGAAAAAAGACAGAGATTAAGTTGTTGTCTTATGTTTACCCCATATGAAGAGAGTTCATGAATTGCCGCATCTAGCAGTGAGGGAGTATTTGTGGATTCCAGTGGTAAGATGGATCGTCACAACACCTGAGTCTTTCCCTTGCTGACTCCAAGTGTGCCTGGCGCGTTACCAGTGGGTCTGATTATGACTCTTTCTGAGCGAGACGAACTAATTCAGAAAGGAATTAAAGTGCTGCTATCCTTTCTCCCTGAGAAGGACCTTCTGCGGCAGGGGAAAGCACGGTCCTAAAATATTTATGACTGATGCTGCCGGCAGTGAGAGGAATGCATTACATGCCTGTTTCCCTTTAGCAGCGTGGCTGCTTTCCATTAGTTTTTCATGTGCTCCAGGCCTACTGGACTACCCTACAGAAGTCAGATATTCAACTGATGAAGCTAAGGGCCAGCGTCACACCCAGCCTCGAAAAAAAAAAAAAAACATCCAGAAACATACCACTGTTGTGTCGGCACACAACGGGGACTCCGTCCCCTTCTGAGTAAGGCCGAGGCGAAGTGCTCGCACCCGCACTATTCTGTGTAAGCAAGACTGGCGAGAGCCCATGCGCGGAGCGGGCTCGCCAGTCGGTGAGTGTCTGCCAGGAAGTGACCAGCGAGC
>CABIKL010003509.1:0-10839 GCA_902196195.1 Aptinothrips rufus | reverse complement strand
GTAAAAGGTACCCAGTAACAAAAAGTCGTCATTAAAAAAAAAAAATAAAAAAAAAAAATCAAGCGCTTAGTATTTTGGTCTGAAAACACCAAAACATTCCAATTTTTGCCTAATAGATGTGAAACTCGGGTGGACTGCGGTAGGTAATACCCGATAAAGTGTAGTAATCCGTAACGGCGTACACTGGAATAAATAATGAGTATCAGCCGCCTCGGCTGCAGGGCAGTGTGAGGCTCGGTGTGAGACGAGCGACCCTACGGACCCGATGCTGGCTTTCAGAGTTCTCCTCGAGCGTGGTCCCCGAGAAGCCCTCAGTGACCGAGGGCGCGGGCCTGCGGCTGCGGCTGGTCCTTCCCCCTTCGGCCGCGGGGAGCGAGGACAGGCCAGTCTCCTGCAGGGTGACGTGGGGGCAGGCGCGGCGGCGGCTGGAGCTGAGCGGCGGCAGCGGCAGCGGCGCGCAGGACCCGCGCGTGCAGTACGACCCGCAGGGCGGCTGGTGCGGCGTCAACATCACCCAGGTCCAGTACGGCGACAGGGGCACCCTCATCCTGGAGGCCACCGCCAAGGCCACCGGCATCGTCTACCGCGGGAAGAGCGTCATCAACGTGTGGGGTGAGTCAGAGACCCGGCCCAGCCGTTCACACGCCGGATCTCAATTTGTAGTTTCTTTAAATGAAAAATTTTAGGAAAAAAACCCGGCAAAATTGCGTCAGAGGCCTTTATTTTGGCTCTTCTGGTTTTCAAAAAATACAAATAAAGTGAAAACTCCGAGAAATTTTTAAAAAATAAGCGGATTTAAAAAAAATACTGTTTTTGGATAAGATTTCGCGACGTGGATACAGGGATGATACAAGGACCGGAGGCGACCAGGGGGAGGGGATGTGGGGAGGGGTAAAGGGGGGTGGGTGGGAGAGTTGCCTCAATCACGATTGCAAAAAGTAAGATGTTTTTATAGTCGCGACACATGAATTGAAAAATGGCGAAAATGCACTCAAAAGTTGCGAAAGTGGCAGTTAATAAAGGTTGCTGTGCTGTGGGTGCAGTGCCCAGGATGCAGGTGGTGCCGGGGCGGGTGCTGGCCGAGGCTGGCGAGCAGGCGGTGCTGAGGCTGGTCGCCGTCGAGCAGCCGGACCCCGTCAAGCTAGTGGGTTGCCAGGCCCAGCGCCCCGACGGCAAGGTGGTGCAGCTGGACGGCGCGGGCCCCACCGCCGGTGACCGCGCGCAGGACGACACCGTCAGGAACCTGACCCGGCTGGACCGGGGCCTGTGCGGCGTGACGCTCGGCGCGCTGCAGATCAGCCACAGCGGCACCTGGAAGCTGATGGCCTTGACGGAGGGCGGCAGCGTGCGCACCGCGATCAGCACCCTGGTGGTCAGAGGTGAGTGATGAGCCACTGCGCGCTGCAGAGCAGTCACAGCGGCACCTGGAAGCTGATGGCCTTGACGGAGGGCGGCAGCGTGCGCACCGCCACCAGCACCCTGGTGGTCAGAGGTGAGTACCCTAGTAACAGAGAATCGTCATAGTGACGTCACGTCAAAATAACATCACTCTGACGTCATCTTGACATCACAGGACGTCAATTTGACGTCACATGACGAATCTCTGTTACTTGGGTACATCCTGCATGATGAGCCCTGTGCAGTTTCAGTTGCGTAGTCGGGAAGATTCTCAGAAAGAAGAGGGTGGGGGTTCCCCAGTGAAAAATATGGTGTTCGGAACTTTGTCGACTCGATATCGAATCGACGCGATTTTTCTCGAAGAGACGTTGAATCGATATCGAATCGACATTCCATTTCTCACTGGGACGGTTCCAGTTTCTGGAACACCCACACCCAGAAACCACACGTCCGTGAACGTAGCCGGAACGTAATCAGCCTGAACCAATGTCAGAGTCTAGAATGTTAGTACATCGTTAGTAAAAGATAGTAGAGGTATAAGGAGCGTTAGTAGACGATAATACGTATTTTTTTTTAAAATGCTCTTGGCCCGGTTGACTTCACACCGAGCTTCACACAACTCTTGCAGTGCAACCCGCAGCAATTGCGTTAGTTGATGTTAGTAGAGCAACTGACCTGACCGCCTCTATCTTCGAACTATGTCGCGAGCTTATGTACACATTCCGGGTGCGGCTAACTTCCTGCCTTCCCCCACGGTAATGCGTGTTCATGGCGGTGGTATAACTCATCAAAGCATCGTTAGTAGACGATAGTAGAGTCACTGTCATGACCGCTTCTATCATCTAACTGTTTAACTCAACCGGACCAAGAGCATTTAAAAAAAAAATACCCTTGTTGGTTTGCTCCAGAATCTGTGTTTTCGTTCATCTGTAACGCGATGTATATTGTTTATTTGCTCGGCGCGGTGCACCTCGGCCGCCAAAGGTTTTTATTCAAGCCCTCCTCCCTTCCTGGCTCCGTCCTCGCCCCGTCCAGCTCCACTCGTTTCCTTCGTTCCAGGCCCCTACAAGGAGTCGGCCGTGACGGTGGAGGCTCTGCTGGGCTCCAAGTACCTGCGGCTGGACTGCGGCCCCGAGGAGGCCGTGTCCTGTGACCTGGTGGACCCCTCCGGAGAGCGGACCGCCTTCAACGGGCCCTGCAGGCTCGCCGTGGACCGCGTGCGAGCCAAGCACGGCGGCGTGTGGAACTGCACCTTCCTGCTGGCCGGCTACCTCCGCGCCGTCAGCGACCACACCACACTCGTCCTGGCGGGTAGGCATGGGGCTGTCCATAAATTACGTACGGCTCTTAGGGGACGGAGGGGGTCTGCACGAACTGTATCTTACGGTCCCATGCCAAAAGCATGGTGAGGTTAGGTCATTCCTCATACGAGGGGGTGGGAGAGGATCAAAAGGCGGCCAATTTCGTCTTACGTAATTTATGGACGACCCCTATCCTTTTCCTCTCTTTATCTTGCTCGCTTTGTTTTGTATACTTCTCTGCATCTTTCCTCGGCCTTCTCTGGACTGCCCCCTGGACTTCTCCCGGTATTCTATCATCGCTCTTTCTCTTGGACTTCCCTTGGTCTCCCTTTGGTCTTCGCTTGGACTTCCCTATGTGCGAATCTTGAAATGCACGAGAACGAGAGAGATGCAATCAAAATTAGAGTAAAATGACCAGCACGCTCTAAATTGCATTTTTTCATAATCCTCAAAACGAGACCAACATTTTTTGAAACGCCGTGTGTTGCTTCACTCCTGTTTCTCGGCAATGGCTCGCCAAAACTATTAATTTTCTTTTTAACAGTGTGTTACTCTTGGGTGGCTTTCAGAGGCGCCGCACACGGAGGTGTCGGTGTCCCGGCGCGGCGGGGACGTGCTTCTGACGTGCCGCCTCGTGGGGAAGGACGCGTGTGTCCACAGGCCGTCCTACTGCCGCATGGACACGCCGCAGTCCCGCTCCCTGCTCCTCAGGGAGGGGGTGTTCGGCGGCGCGGGGGAGGCGGCCCGCTACCGCTACGCCGGGGAGGGTCTGGCCTCCTGCGACTGCTCCATGGCCATCTCGTGGCCGCTCCGGGACGAGGATGACGGCGTGTGGCGGTGCATGTTCGGCTTCGAACACCGTGTGAGGGGAGGACTCCTGCACGTCATCGGGGGCGACCTGCAAGGTAGGGTTCGATGTGCAGTACAGCCCCGTCTGAGGGGAGGGCTCCTGCACGTCATCGGGGGCGACCTGCAAGGTAGAGTTCGATGTGCAGTACAGTCTTGGTCAAAACTAACAATCGGGGTCGTCCATAAATTACGTAAGACAAAATTGGCCGGTTTTAGACCTCCTCCCTCCCCCTCGTAAGACCAGTAACCTAACCTCATCATGCTTTTGGTATGGGACCGTAAGATATGTGTAGACCCCCTCCCTCCCCTATGAGCCTTACGTAATTTATGGACAGCCCCTATATCAAGCGGTCTCCCGTGCCCAGCCCGCAGGGTGGCTCGCAGCCGGACCCGCGACTCCCCGCTGCCCGCGCCGCCGCTGAACGCCAGGCCGCTGCACTCGCCGCTGTCCGGGGTGGTGCGCCGAGGCGGGGCCATGACGGTGGGCTGCCGGGCGGACCGCGCGCTGTCCTACTGCTGGCTGCGCGGCCCCGCCGGCCAGCAGCTCGTCGTGGACGAGACCTGGACGCTGGACGGCATGCTCTACGGCGGCGACGGCCTCGAGCTGGGCGAGTGCGCCGTGCGCGTGCCGGCCGCGGACCCCCGCAACCACTCGGGCACCTGGCTCTGCGGCATGGGGCTGGCCGGCGCGGGCGAGACGGCTGTCGACCTGGAGGTGCAAGTGGACATGCTGGTGTCAGGTGAGGGTCGCGGGTTCAAACACCAGCGCCACTTGATTTTCTTCCGCCCACTGTTTTGGCTGCGACTGTACCTCTACGTCGTGTGTCCCCCAGACTCGCTCGTCGTGGCCAAGGAGGTGAACGTGACGGCTCGCGGCGGCGAGGCGACGCTGCTCTGTCAGTCGGTGCTGCTGGAGAGCCTGGAGTACTGCCGCTTCCAGAACCCCCGCGGAGTCAGCGTGCACCTCAACGACCGCAACGAAACCAAGGCCCGTGCAGGTTGGTTCACTGATGTTCGGAGCGAGAGACCAAACTTTTTCAAAATCAGGGAAAGTTTTTAGTTTGGTCAGGGAAAGGTTATAGGGCGAAAAGCAAAGGGAAATCGACTTTGAATATTTTATGTTAACCCTGCACAGCGGCGGGCGGTGTGCCGTCCCTGGCCGCCGACTACGAGCGCTACAGCTTCGCGAGCGGTGCCAGCCTGAGCGCGGGTTCCTGCGGCATCCTCATCTCCCCGGTGAGGGACGAGGACCTGGGCCTGTGGACGTGCGGCGTGAGGCTGGCCGGGGACGTGGCCGGCAAGGAGCAGACCGCCAGCGTGCTGCTGCTCGCCGAGGAGCTAGGTAAGAGACAACGAAATAAAAACTCTGCCCGGGCTGCTGGTATTTGAACCCGTGCCTGTGCCCTCTGTTCCCAGCCGTGGCTGAGGCGGCGATGATCGGTGTCTGCGTGGCGGTCGTCCTCCTGGCGACCATCGCGGCGGGGGTGTTCGGCTACAGGCGCTACAAGAGACTGCCGGCCCGCGGCCGCGGTGGGGACAGCTCCGAGCTGACGGTCATCACCCAGGGCGGGGCGCACGGCCTCAGCGTCCTCCCCAGCCCTGACACCAGCCCCGACATGGGGTCCTCGCCACCCAGGACGGCCTTCAGACAGACCAGGTCGACGGCCAGGGTGGTGGCCACCGCGCTGCCGACCACTCGGCTGCACTCCAGGCCGCTCAAGTCGTCGAGACAAGCCCCCTCGACCAGCGAGCTGGGTCAGCCCAGCAGTGACAGCTCCGTCGACGATTCCCCGAGATTCGTTAGGAAGACCAAATAGAAAAGTGAAGTCAACTCGCTCTTGATTTCGTCGCTTTTCCTCGTGCTCGAACATCATTGTTCCCTCATCATATGCTTACCATTATGTGTTCCAAATTAAAAGGAAGGCAGTGCATATTTGTGTTATTATTTTATCTTCTAATTAATTCAATTACGTATTCTGTCACCATTTCATTCTGTTCTTCTTAGTCTGCAACCGAATGGGATCAAGCCGCACATATGCGGTACGGTTTGAATTTTGGCGCGGTGTGGTGTAGTTGCATTACGAACCGTGATATCAATCGCAATGTGGTGCTGTCAATAAAAGTATTCTTGACAGTTTGCAAACAATGTTTTGGTTTTGATGTGTTTTTGACTCGCTGAGCTATATCTGTTAACTTGTTGTGATTTATTTCGGAAATATGCGCTTATTGTGGTGAATCTCGTGTCACTTTTTTTCCATATTGAAATTTGTTTCGCACTGTCTCTGCAAACTAAATATGTCAAGTAACAGTGCACCCGCTTTATCGTCTGGAGAGGAGGCTTTTGACTTTCTGTTCAAAATCGTCCTTATTGGAGATTGTGGCACGGGTAAAACTTGCATTGTTCAACGATTTAAGTCTGGTACTTTTGTGGAGAGACACGGTAATACGATTGGTGTGGACTTCTCTATGAAGACCGTAGTTGTTGATGGCAAGAGGGTTAAGGTAAGAAAGTTATTCTTGAGTTTTCACTGAACTCATAGCTGGGTAAATGACAAGATTTCAACATCTTCTGTCAATAATTTTTTCATTTAATGTTAAAATTTTTGTTTTCCTGCAGCTACAAATCTGGGATACAGCTGGTCAGGAGAGATTCCGTACGATCACCCAGAGCTATTACAGATCTGCTAATGGCATAATTATAGGTTTGTATCAGTTCTTAATTGAAAAGTTGAGTGGAACTTACTATTTCTTTCGCATCATAATTTTAACATTTTTTTCAAACTTTTTCTAGTATACGATGTAACAAAGCGGTCATCCTTCCTCAGTCTGGAGCGTTGGATAGACGAAGTACGTCGGTATACTGCATCGAATGTCATGCTGGTTTTGATTGGTGAGCATATTTGTTTCATGGTTAGTTTAGACAGATATTTCAATCTATTTTCTTATGCGAAGTTAAAATTATACCTTTCTCTTAGGAAATAAGTGTGACATGGAATCCAGTCGTGAGGTTACTTTCAATGAGGCAAGTGCCATGAGCGAATATATACCCGAAATCATGTTGGTGTTAGAAACATCAGCAAAGGAGAACACAAATGTAGAAGATGCTTTTATGTTCTTGGCACAAGAATTAAAGGTGAGACTGAAATAATTTCATGGTATTTATTTTAGGACAATCATTGACAAACTGACACTGTGTTACCATCACATTACATGCATTTTCTTTCTGTCTTGCAGCGAAGGCATGATTGCAGCTCATTTGGTGACTCTACAGATTCTGGAACAGTCCAGTTAAGTGAAGGAAAATCAGTGCGCAGCTGTGGTGGCTGCTCATCTTGAGCATTCATCTATTTTTGTATAAATGTTAGACTGTGTGTTTGCTCAGTTTGCAACAACTTTTTTTGTTTTAATTTAGTTTTATCTCATTGAGAGATAATTTTATTTCATCAGTTTCAAAACAAATTTAGAACTATTCGATCTGATGCATACTTGTTTGGAATCAGAAGTAAGTTGGCAGATTAATATTCACATGGTGCATCATAAATATGCTAGCCATTAAAATGAACTTTTGTTTTGAAGTTCAGTTAGCGACTGGAATGAAGCAGTGCTTCTCCAGTGATGCCAGTGAGTCCACTTGTTGGCAATTTGGAGCTTTAATGGTGGGTAATCATTTGGTTTCCCTTACCTGTACCTGGGTTGGATATTGTATTTATATTATTGAAAATAGGGTTAACTATTTCAAGAGAGGTGCTATCCAAATTGGAATTGTGGTGGGAGTATTACTGCAGTAACTATTCTGGACCTTTCAAGACAAGCGTTGGCTCAGGCTGATAGAGAAGTTGAAGGCAAACAGTTCATTCTTATCAATGTTCAGTCCTTAAGAACCAAAAGATGGAACCCTTGCATTTGTGACTCAAACCTTTCGCTGAATATAAGCAATAATGATCAGAAATAATGCGCATGAATTCTATTATCATATTCTGCTCAAGCATTCATCGTAAGTTACTCATGAGCCTATTGAAAACTCTTGCTTGAAGTCTGTGTATGTTCCATCTTTTCTAAGTGTAATGCATCATTATTGTACAGTTATGCATTGAAATAGCTTGGGGATAGAATCATACCTGGTGGCACAGTTATCTCTAGAAATTTTTGCTTAGCTCAAAAATCGCTATGTATGTTACCACCACTGGCACTTTGCCTAGTATTTATCAGTTCTGCACTTTTTTGTTGTGTTAACTCTACTTTCCAATTGTACTCAAAAGGGTTAGATTCTTTTGTATTAGTTTTCTTCTGAGATTACATGAAACAAAAGTACATTTGCTCATTTGTTCTGTGAATTTGCAATTGTGAAATGAACCACATATTGCAGAACATTTATTTGGAGTGAGATCTCATTGTCTTTTTTCATATGATGGACATCTGCAATACTTTTATAGGTAATTTATTTTTTAAACTTGGAAAAATCTACTGAGCGTTTATAGTGAATCCATTTTTTATTTTTCTTGTAATTTATCAGCCTGCTCTCTTGGTTCCTCACCTCTTTATATTATGTCTTTTCTTACTATTGTCATGTATCTTGTATACGATTTCCCAAAATAATGCTCTAACTTCTCTCTAGTATTTATCCTTCACGGAAAAAGATGGAAATCATTTCAAAGTTCAGAGACAATATTATCTGCACATATGTACCACACTGGTGACTACAAACACAATTTTACTATTGTGCTGTATTTAGTTAACCCCAGCTGTACTTATCTTTGTCTCTGGGCATCAAATGTTGCTATTTTTCAATTTCAGTAATGGTTTTCCAAGTGTACAGTTTGTGAGGACTTTGGAATATTTAGATCATCAATTTGTGGTTTTGTGTCTCATTCATTGAGACTGTTCGAGTTAGTGGAGTAACTTTAGAAAACATGAATTTTCGGAGCGTAATGCAGATCCTACTAGTATAACTCTGCTCATTGACTCTTTTGGCTCCTTTTTTAAAATCGTCCTCCATTTCTTTTTAAATTTGAAATGTATTTATGATTGCTTGTTTGCTTGTAGTACAGGAATGGCATTCCACTAAGTATGGATTAATCTTTTATTTGTTTATCAGTCATAAAATTTTTGAAACAAACATTTTTTAAAAACAGATTGAACTACTTGTCATTATTGAGTTGATTTTAACTATGCAGTTTGTCTTAAAGTGAGTAAGATAGCCATTACTTTTTCATTGAAAAACAAATTATTTGTGCCATTTTGATGGGAACAGGGAATACCAGTGCTCTGTTTGCATTTCCCCTAATGAAATGTGCTCAAGATTAGAAAATTGTTTAGTGTCCTGGGCCTCAGAAACATTTTGGCCTCCTGTGCACTCATCACTGGCATGAATTTTTGAAGTCTTAGCTTTTGTCATATAAATCTATCACCTTTATGATCAATTTTAAAATGAATTTATCTTTCGATTTTTAATTTTGTTGTTGTAGCTGAGCCTTATAAGTTCAGTTGATCCGCTTATGCCATTAACACTTTTATGCCATGACTTGCCATGTCTTGCGATCTTACTTTCAGTCTGGTTGTTGTTTGAATGATTTCAAACCGTCCATTTTATGTTTTCCATGTACTGATTCTGTATCTAATCATTCTAATCAAATCTCTCAGAACTCATGTATAGTGAGAACTGTTAGTAATTGAATGTGCACTTACACATTGTTTTATCAGATTATGGGAGAGGAACTTTGCTTAGAAAGCTTTATGGAATCTCTTTTTATCCATTCGCAGAGTGAGTACAGTATTTTATGAGTTATGGTAGGGAACCAGCTTGCCTAATTGAATATCATAGAACTTGTTCTCAAACTCTGATGTAAGTCAAGAGTCGGTTTTGAAGTATCATTGTTATCTAGTGTAAAAATTATTTTAAAATGAATATCCTCATGCGCTAAATGATGGACGAACTTAATTAGTTGTTGACTCTTTGAGTTATTTTATAGTTATTGGTGATTTTTAAGAACTGATCATGTAATTGATCTGATTCATTCTAATTTCTATCTTGTTATGTAGGAGCATGTTCCACAAAACTTTTATATTGTGGAACTGTGGATAATCATTGATTTCGTCCAGTATTTGTATTGTCTTGTAGAAGTGGCCCAAACAACTTACATACTGTGATGTTTTAAAACTATATTTGATATTTATTATTTTTGATTGGCTTGTCATCTTCTTGTTGGTAACTTAAGTGTCACAGCATGCTGTGGTCGTACTCATTTGAAAATGTGATCTATTCTTTGAGGTAGATTTCATTGGTCATATGTAATTGTCTTCAAATATTGGGCCTTCAGAATTTCTGGAAATGGTCCATTTGCACATATTCTTGTGTAGTATCTGTATGCATTTTCTAGTTCAAAGAATTAAACCTAAATCATTGGCCTGTTTTCCTGCCTCACAGAGTGGAAATTGCTCTTTGGTAACTCATTTATTTCTTGTCTAGGATTAATTATACCATTGTTTTAATTTTTATGAGATAGAACATATCCCACCAACTCTAAATGTGATAGTATCCGATGAGTTTAACCATGACAGGAAGTATCTCTCCAATATAAAGTAAGTTACAGGCAACACATCTGGGTAGACAGGCTCTGTGAATGAATGGTTCATCTACCATGGTTTTTTATTTAGTAAAACCTAAGCCAGTGGTGGGAAGAGTGCGGAACGCGGGCCGCAAGGAAAGAGACAGATTTATGCATACTGAACAGGTGCGAGAGAGACAACTAGATCTTGTTCCCCATCGGTGACCTAAGCAGAACCAAAAAATCCAAAGGAACAGTAAATCAGGTCACGATTTTGGAATAGAAATGTTATATGAACTTGAAGGACTAAAACTTAACTCTTGCAATCTTCTTACCATTTTGTATTTGTGTCAACAATTTCATTTTCAATTTGTGAATGGAACCTTTTGAAGTGTTTTAATTGTTGTCCTGTGTGAAAACCATGTAATTAAAAGATTTACGCTAAACACTTGTTTTAAATTTCATGTTTAAATTTGGCCTTCCCATTCCTGCAATGCTTCGTGATGAACGCGGCAAGTAACTTGCCCTTCCCACCATTGATTTTTCTTTTGAATTGAAAGCCACGAATTTCGGCCGGCACACAAATAAAACATTCTGCAGAACATCAGTTCCTACAAGTATCAGTTCGAAGCATCCCGTGGTGTAACGGGTAGAGCGTCGAACTAAGGTCTGTAAGGTCCATGGTTCGATTCCCATGTTGCAAAAATTTATTCTCTCTGTTGACTCCCAGAGCAACTCAAATAGAT
>CABIKL010003508.1:0-10839 GCA_902196195.1 Aptinothrips rufus | reverse complement strand
AATACTCGTTCTCTTACTCCAGAGTAGTGGAGCGGAGTAGGGCGGAGTAGAGGAGAGGAGTAAAGAACGAGTAAAAAGGCAAATTTGGATAAATGGTCACGATCATGGACACTTTACCTCAATTTTTATCTGGAACTGATCATGAAAAATAATGGATGTGTACATCATCTGGTATTTCTTTTTGTAAAATCGTAATGTACCAATTACATAGCTTTCGAAATTACGTTTAAAAATTTTAAAAAAAAATACGATTAGGCCTACCATTAGTGAAACTACAAAAGCCAGAATTTTTAAGTAATTGATCTTACAGTAATACAGTCACAGGATAGGAGCTGCAGAGGGATTGTATTTCAAATCGAAAAGTTAACGAATTTTGTTTCATCCAGACAAATGGCAGCCGTTTGTAGGATCAACAGGAAGGAGCGGAGAGGAGGCGAGGACAGGTAGGAGGAAGCGCTGCCAGAGTATTGAATCGGGGAGGAAACAGGTACCAGCAGTACAACGCAGCAGCCCAACGCAGCCAGCAGAGCAGAGCAGAGCAGGGCGCGAGGTAAGGTGCACAGCCTCGCACGAGGACTGCGCCGAGGCTAGGGCAGGGCGCGAGGTAAGGTGCACAGCCTCGCACGAGGACTGCGCCGAGGCTAGGGCAGGGCGCGAGGTGAGGTGCACAGCCTCGCACGAGGACTGCGCCGAGGCTAGGCCAAGGCTGCGCAAAGGCGTCTCGTGCTGATAAGAGGATTTTGGAGTAAGCGCCGACTCTGGGCCCAACGCACAGTGGGCCGGGCTCCAGCTCCAGCTCCAGCTCCAGCAGGCCGATGTGAATCGCATGGTCCAGCCTGCCGCCTTGCCTCACGAGTACGAGCTCTCAGCCCGCCCCGCCCCGCCCCGCCCCGCTCCGCCCCACCGCGAGTCCAGCCCAGTCACCGACCGCCGCGGAGGGGCAAGGGCAACGCTGCAGACGAGACGCGGTACAAGGTAACAGAGAGAGGGGGGAGGGGAGGAGAGAGGGGGGGGGCATTGCCTCCTGGTTCCCCTCCCTCCCCTACCCTCCTCTCCTCTCGCCTGTTTACCAACAGCTCCACGTGCTCCGCGGACTGGCCCGCTGAGACGCCGCTGTTCCCGTCTCGCGGCGTGGCGTGGCGCGGCGTGGCGCGGCGTGGCATGGCCTGGCGTCCCCACGCGTCAAAGACCGGACCGGCGGAGGCGGCGGCAGCATCGCGAGGCGCGTTGTATCCATTGAGACCGCGAGGACCTGTGGTGCCTTGTGGTCCGAATTCCTGCTGAATCCAGAGCGGCCACAGAGAAAAACCGAAAACCGCATTCTTGTGGCAACCCAACCCAGAGACCAACGGCAAAAAGTATCGTCGGACGTGATTTGGGGACCTATTCTAAAATGATCAGGAAGCCTGTTAAAAACGCGTTTTGGAACAGATCTCACAACGACCGTAGAAGAAAATTTCTTCAGGTTCCTGGGTTAGGTTGCCCCTGATCTTCTCTACGGGATGAAGACTAGATACATTTTATCCCCGGGACCAAATATCCGATACATCTTATCCACGAGATAAAAGGCTCAATCCATCTTATCCATGGTATAAGTACTAGATACAGTGCATCTTTGAACATTGACCAGGAGGACCCTTGAACGCAAAGGGACGTGCGCCTCAGCTGCGGAGTTCATGTGAGACGCAAGTTGGCTATAAAGCTGAATGTGCCATGGCGCCGCAGCAAATCCCTTCAAATAAAAATTACTGTCGGTCTTGAAGGTAAAAAAAGAGTGCAGGGCGCCGCAGGGACGAGGGGGGGGGGGGGGGGGGGGGGGGGGTTGGAAGGACGTCCGGACCCAGCCCAGGGCCCAGCGAGCCCTGAGTTCGTTCGCTGCTGCCGGGCCGAGGGGTTAATCACCTGGAAAAGTGGGCCACAGCCCAGCAGACTGCCAGCCGGCCCGGCCCGGCCTGGCCCGGCCCGCCGGATTACCAGTCTCTACATTGCACCAACAATATTGCACAGTAAACGTCCTTTTGATGTGAGCGGCGACCATTCATGTTGCTTGTTAGTTGGCCCGCCGCCCCGCGCCGCCAGGGCTCCCGCAGAGACACACCTGAGCCATTCCCTTGACATTGTTCACTATGGTCAGACCCGCAATAGGTTTGTTAGTGGTTGGTTCAATCCACACAAAATTTAAAATTTAAAAAAAGAAAGGTCCAAACGCAGACAGGCATCTCTTCTTTTAATTTGATGACATTTTTAGGAATTTTCCGAACGACTTCGCACTGTCAGTTTTGAGCTAATTTCATGAAGAATTTTGTTGTTTGGTCCGTTTGGCCAGGAAGAGAGTCAGGTTACGAACTCATTCCCATGGCTGCTCAAGCTATGCTTACTGTCTCATCAGTAATTGTACCAGCAGACCGCAAAGTAGGGGACAGGCCTGGGCAGGAGTGGACCGCCAATTGGCCTACGAGGAATCAGAGCGTGAATGTCCAGTGTAACGTACTAGGCAGGCCTGGGCACTAGGAATGGCACTACGCTGGACACTAGGCTGGCTCTTATATGGAAACTACGCTAGCTAACTCTAGGCTGGGAACTAACTAAATTTATAGCGAGGAGACTACTTTTGATTTCCTTCTCAAGGTTTCGTTTGGACACTCTGTTTCACGGAAGGGCAGGGCAGTGTGGGCAGGGCAGGGCAGGGCAGGGCAGGGCAGGGCAGGGCAGGGTAGGGCAGGGCAGGGCAGGGCTGGGCAGGGCAGGGCAGGGCAGTCCCTCAAACCGGCTCCTGAGCATTATCCCACAGATATAATGCTTTGCGAGGGGAAATAGGATGATGCAACTGGACCCATCAGAAAGCGTTTTGTAATGCACTCTGCGCCGCGCTCCGCCACGCTCCGCCACTCCGCGCCGCGCTGAGCTGCTTCCTGAGAATGCCTACGCCTCGAGCTTGCCTAGCCTAGCCTAGGATCAGAGAGACACTGTGCGCTGTGGGCTTACAGAAGGCCTAGCGTCAATGCGTGGCGCTGCGTGGCGTGGCGGAGATCTTCAAGGGAAGCTGATAACATTCAGCGGGGGCGGACCGGTGAGGGTCCTTGTCCAGGTGACAGGAGCCGCCCCCGCCCCGCCACGCCCCGCCCCGCCACGCCCCGATGTGAATAGGCGGGGGTGAGTGGGTGGAGGCGTGGGCGGCTGCTCCACTCCAGAGACTGATGGTGACAGATCTGTCATCGTGTGACCTTCTGAGGTCCCCAAAGAATGAGACGCCAGGATACCGCAGCGCGCTGCCATGAGGCGAGCCGAGCCGTGATCCTCATGGCCAACACTGATTCCAGTATCCATCCTTTTCAAAACTAATCCTTTATTTCATTTTCATTTCTTCGATAATTGTCATCGTCACCAGGCCATATTTGTCTCTTCCCTAATTTTCTCATGTCATATTTCAAAGGAGAAATCATTCATCGATGTCGAGTACCGCAAAAATGAATTATCTCGACAGAAGGTCGATGTACTAAGCAGCAATAACTTCAACTGTTTGCTAACTAATTGGGAGGAGCGAACATCTCCTCTGTCATCCGTTCCTTCAGGCTTGCGTTCGGCCGGACGACTTAAACTTGAACTTGCGGGCACAAACATTAAACAAAATCGACTATGAAATGAAAATGGCTTGTCTTGAACTTGACATCGAGGACGTCGGCCCCACACTGGGGGCCCGGGCACCGCGCGGCAGCTGGTTCACACCTCCTGAGCTAACTAACTTAAGCACTTTGCAGAGGATCTCGGAGGGGGAACTATTAGTATGACCCTCCGTATTGGAGCTAGCCTCATAGTTTCCCTGGGGACGTTCGGAATTAACAGACTCCCTTATGGGATTATGATCGTAATACTAGAGTTGGCACCTCGCGCGCTCAGGTGTTCATAGGAGGGCGCGGGTGGGCGGTAAGGCGACAAAAACAACTTGAAGCCGTCACCAACTCATGCCGGCTCACGCTCAATCACACTGAGAGTCCCTCACGCGCGGGGTATACACAGGACAGAGGATTTTTGGGGGGGGGGGGGGGGGACAACACGGGCTTTAATTATTCGGATAGTGGACAAGGGCATAACGTGACGCGGACCGATCGGAGGGGTGTCCCTGGACGCAATGCGTCGCGTCGCAGACCAGCTCAATTAGTTGGAACACTTGCATTCCACGTCAGCATTCCCACACCGCACACCCGGCCCAGGCCACCGTCTTCCCTCTCTCCTTGC
The DNA here is from genome assembly GCA_902196195.1 of Aptinothrips rufus. NCBI lineage: Eukaryota > Metazoa > Arthropoda > Insecta > Thysanoptera > Thripidae > Aptinothrips > Aptinothrips rufus. The sequence goes on along the minus strand of CABIKL010003508.1, from coordinate 6,603 downwards.
CTCCATTTCCCCTTTACTAACCCTTCCGCACACGCGGCTTCTCCCCCACCCCCTTCCCCGAACCCCCGCCCGATCATCAGTACCGAGCCGAGCCGAGCCGAGCCGAGCCGAGTGGGGTCATTCACTCCACGTCATGGACCAAGCCAGATTTTAGAGTTAGCTTCGAGAATATCTGAACTGAAATACCCCCAGCCACGTCAAACAACTGGCCAACGGGCAGCACGACGTGCCGCCAGGCTAAGCCATGCACGTCACGCCACGCCACGCCACGCCACGCCACGCCACGCCACGCAAAACACGGCTGCATGCACATGATGTGCTTTCAACCCGTTTCGACTAGGCTGCTGACGAGCCAGCCCACCCGTGCAGTGAGATAGTCATTGATCCGCTACATCGTTACAGGAGCATGAGGCAAGTGGCGTGTGCAGCGTCAGCCGTTTAGTTAAAATTCACGGTAAATTTATTTAAAGCAGTTAAATTCAGCAAAATTTAACAGTGAATTTAATGTGAGTAACAGCTAATTTATCCTAAATTTATCAGTTTTCCTGGAGCTGGCAGCCAGCATGAGATATTAGGAATCGCGGAGCAAACTGCAGCCCGTTTGTTTCATGATATAAGCCCATACCTCTTCTCTGCTCTGAAATACGCCACGACGGAACGAAGTATATTTTCCTGCCTACCGGTCTCGCTCGGACCCCTCCCCCTCCCCCCCCCTTTCCCCCCCTCCCCCCCTCTCCTTTCCCCTTTCACTCCCCTCCCCCTCCGCACTCCCCTCCTCGCCCTGGAGCTGCGTGTACCCGCAGAACTCGAGGTAGCTCAATTAATTATTCGGCAAGACCGCAGCGAGTGCGAGAGAGAGAGAGCCGGCGAGAAGGTTCCCACCACCCACGCGGCGCGGCGTTCGCCACGGGAGTAGTTGCGGCCCGGCCAAGCCCGGCCAAGCCCGGCCGGCGCTGCTCGCTGCATGCCGAGCGCAGCGATAGCCCTCACTTTGAACGACGCGCGCGGCAGCGGCAGCGGCACCCGTCGCGAAAATGCATACCCCTAGTCTTCATTCTTTCTTCCGGGAGCAGAAAGGGCGCGCAGACTGACTCCGCACTCCGCACACTCCGCACACTCCGCGCGCCGTCTGCTTGTCGGTTCGGTGGTTTGTGTGCTCAATCTTGCAATGTTTACGATTTGTCTGGGAAGCGTGCGCCCAGACCGGCCGTGCCGTGACGACGCCTCAAGTTAACTTGCTGGCTGCTGCCAAGGTGCACTGCCAGAGTATCTTAGATTCCCCACGTTTAAAATGTTCCGTTTAACTTTAAAATAGTTTTAGGTTCGTTTTAATCTGATCGTCCAGCGATTCACCTCTCAAAGATCTACAAGCTAAGCCAATTATTGCAACCCCATATTATTAACATATGCTCCGCTATGAGGCCTTCAGTAGGATCGCTTCGTCTTGCGAAGGACTTGCTTCGTATTACATAGGATTTCAAGCATGCGTAAACATACGAAGAATTCGCGATAACAAAGAAAATGATTTGGAATAACGCATGCTTAAAATACTTTGTAAGGTTGCAACAGTGTTGCGCTCGGTCGCGAAGCACACAGATGGCTCCAGTCCGGCTGGTTCACCGGAATTAGATAGTCGATGCCGGGCGAATATAAACCGCTTACAACGCTCTGAGCTGACCGGAATTCACTCTCGTTCTCAGAGAGCGGGTTGACAGCATTGTTCTTGGGTGGAGTGGGGTGGAATGGGGTGGAGTGGACTGGGGGAGTGGACATTCCCGCACACCAACTGCACCCGCCGCCCCACGCCGCCCCGCCCCACCACGCCCCGCCACGCCACGCCCCGCGCTACCGACTGCCCGCCGGCCCTTCCGGGTCCAGCAGCGGCATGTCATTAGCCGGCTGCCGCTGATCAGAGTTCGAAAAGGCGGACTTTCCGTTACCACTGCAAGAAATTGTTGAAAGTCATTTCACCGAATTTTCGCTTACAGAGCTGGCTATAATGAACGAATTTTCGCGATTTTCCATCCCGATTTCAATGACTGGTCCGGCGCAACACACGAGTGACTGGGCGGTGACTTGCGTTCGGACCGCCTCTGGCTAACCACTGCCACTGAACACCTAGTCTCGTTGCATGGGAAGTGGCCCGGCGATCATTCTTGATTCCCTCTCTTTTCTTTTTTTTTCGAAACTCATTTCGGTGTTGAGTCATGCGAGGCAGAGCGAGCTAGCTGACTTTAGATGTGCCCGTCGATACAAATTACTCGTGCTTTTCGCTGGCACTTTTGAATCGGCAGTGAAAGCCGTAGTACACAGCGTGGGCTCTCTCGGTTCGGGATCGGCTCGGCTCGGCTCGGCTCGGCTCGGCTCGGCTCGGCTCGGCTCGGTCCGGCTCGGCTTGGCTTGGCTTGGTTTGGCTCGGCTCGGCTCGGCTTCGCTTGGCCTGCCCCTGCTGACAATGGTGGCAAGTCTGCCCAGCCTCCCACACATATCGAGCAATGTGCGAGCAATGCCAGGCGGCCTGGCTGGGCAGGGCACCACACATACAGTACCAGCGGTGGAGTAAGTACGCCGACTGTTGGCCAAGGTTAGGCGCAAGTCCTGCTTGCTGACACGCTCTCACGAAACGCAAAAGTCGATGCATTGTCAACATAGGCTAGGCTCGTTGTCGCATGCGGCAATTTTAGGGGTCGTTAATAAATTACGTTAGACAAAATTGGGCCCTTTTTGACCCCCTTCCTTCGTACGTCAAGGCCGTAGCGCCAGCCCAATTTCGGGAGGGGCCCGTGACATGTAGGTTGCCTATAGTCGAGGGGCACATGTGCGGATGGTTGCCTACGTACAAGGCGCTTCGCATAACGGGGCCCACGGGCCCTTCGGGCTCTCAACGTTTCGGGGGGGGCCCGGGCCCGGCGGGCCCTATGGGCGCTACGGCCTTGTCGTACGTATATTATGGACAGCACCTTAGGAGACATTCACAACAACGGCTTACTGACGAGGACAGAGAGGTAAAAGCGGGTAAAAGGTACTGTACAATCTCGCAAACAGCTGATCGGCTACTGTACATTATGACGAGCACCCGCAATCGAAAGTGCTGACGTTTGCGTGGGACGAAGTGATGCGACGCGAGTAGATTACTGCTACTGTTCACCCAGCTGCGCTATCAGTTCGGTATGAAAATTTCGTTTCTTCTCTGTTTGCTAATTTCAGATCAAGTTGTCCACAAAAATTTTAAAATGTGAAATTTTCAAACATTGTGGAGAAGGCGTGCGGCAGTGTAGCTACTTGTTTGCTCAGTGCGCCCTTGCGAAGCCCGCGTGGCCCCGAGGAGCGAGCGCCGGGGAGGGGAGGGGAGGGGAGGGGAGCGGAGGGGAGGGGAAGGCCGGGGTAATGCGGGCCAGGTAACCCCAGGCGATTACGGCCTGACGTCAGACCACGTGAAGTGAACACTAGACCGACCGAACGGAATGAAAAGAGCATAACCGCGAAACTGCCCAGCCAAAAAAGGCTTAACTTCCTTGAGCAACATCTGCTGACCACAGAATCCCTATGAGGAAACGCGACTGGCAATAAGCGTATTTGTCGAAACCTTCCGCGGGTCATACGTCGCCAGAGCGCTACGCTCCCACACCCTCCCACGCACGGCCCACCTGACAGCAGTCAGAGGTACCCGCTGCGAGGCTGCTGCATTTAGAGGAGTAAATAGTTTCGCTTGACACGTCATTTCTCAGTCCACTGTGCCGTAACTTCGGCTGGAGGGTAGAATATTTTTTTAGAAATCCTTAGCATAAAATGTGCGTATCTTATGCCCTGAGAATGAGCCATTCAAAAGCGAGGCAGCCAAGAACCGCCTCTGTATATTCACTCTGAAATCTGTGAAATTACTCGGAAACTAATCAGCCCGGTGAGGGCGAAATAATGAAGAACGTGGCTGAAGGGCCCATTGTACTGATTTCAAAAATACCATTGTCATGCCGGGAGGCCTTTTTGTGAGGCTGGATAGAAGCCCTGGTCCAGCACGGTGCGGTGCGGTGCGATGCGGTGCGGTGCGGTGGGGACTCGGTGCGCGGGTGGCGCAAGAAGCCTACTTGTTTGAATTAACCGCCTCGCAGCACGACCAGCTGATCGAGCCGAGCACAGCCGAGCCTAGCCGAGCCAAGCCGAGCCTCCCAGCTGAGCGGGTAAAGCCAGGCTAAGCCAGCAAATCCAACCCAGACAACACAGGCAGTCTATAATGCAAGCATACTGTGAAATAGTTTCCCTTGGATCGACTCAAAGGTTGTTCTTTTTTATTTGGCCGAGCCAACCAATTTTGAAGAGATACTGAACGAACGAAGACACAAAGATACCCAAGTCGTGCAGGACTCCTTCCCTTTCGATCACAATAAGCGAGGAGGATAGGTAACCAGGCCACTTATCTCCTTTATCCGCTTCGAGTCTGAAATCTGATTCAAGTGCCAAGATTTTGGTCTAGTTTACCACGATTTGGATGATGTCAAAAGTTTAGGTGACATCGACCGTATTTTTAGACATAAAATTTGGGGATATGGAGGATATTTGCTTTGGACAATAAATTCGTTGATTTGAATTTTTTTTTTACAGTGTAGGCAGTAGGGGTGTGCTCAAAGTTTCCGTAGAGGCGGAATTTCAGGCTACGAGGTAGCTGAGCTGAGCAGCACCCAGTTAGCTTGGGCGCTCACTTTTGTACCCGCACTGGCACGGCAGCATGCCAAGCCCCACCACGCCCCGCCACGCCCCACCACGCCCCGCCACGCTACACGACGTCCCGTCACGCTATGCCACCCCTCGCCGCAGGCCCTAAGATACCTATCGCAAATACAATTCAATCGCATCGGTACGAAGACAGTCAAAATGTAGTGTGGGCGTCAGGGAACTTATTAGTTGGATGTGGTGGGGCGAGATGGGACGTGGCGGGGCGTGGCGGAACCTGGCGTGGCGCGGTTGGACATTACCGGTTGCAGGAATGATCGGCACAACGCCAAATGTGGTACATATCCCATATTGATTACTGCCCGAGTAGAATAATGAAGGCTTGTCGTCTGCTGTACAATTTCTGCTGACAGTCATTCGCTTTTCAAGGGAGGCTCTTGTTGAGAGTGGCATGTTCTCTGTTCATTCCTCCCCCCTAAACTAAGAGAATTTTCACCTTATCATTTACCTGCCAATTTTATGGCTTCACTTGGCCCACTAGCTACAGGCTGGATTTATGTGACTCGAGGAACCGCTATTTGACAGGACTACAGGCAGGGCTGACGGCTTCGCCGAGTCTGGTTTGTGACCCTGCTGACAGGTACACCGCCAATAATGTTCCCAGCATAACCGTAAAAGAACCAACGCTTGCATAAAGTGCGAGTTTTATTTAACTCGGAATCAAACCTATGTATACAAATTCACCACGTTGATGCTGCGGTGGTTCTGTAATCTTGCGTTAGAAATTAATCTTTACATCGTGTAATCACCAATAATGACGGTAATTTCTGTCTGCGTTGTTCTTTCCCTACCAGAAGTAGCACGACGTCTTTTCTTGCACTGCTTGCAGTTCAATTCCCGCTTTTTTTTCTAAGTTTATAACCCTGGGGAGTACTAAAGACTAAGTTTATCGCGGTCGGCTGCGATGCTGCTGCTGCTACCGCTTCCTTTGTTTCCCCGCGGCAATGTTGCCAACAGTGTAGGACCAGGACAAGCGCAGCGCCGCGCAAAGCCGCGCAAAGCGAACCCCAAAGGTCATTCATGTTGAAACGCTGGCGGTCCGGGCCGCGGCAGGACGGGAGGGGAGGGGGGGGGGGGGGGGGGGGGGGGGGGGGGGGGGGGGGGGGGGGGGGGGGGGGGGGGGGGGGGGGGGGGCACGCCGAGTCGGCAGCATGGCCAACACAAACTGATCGGGAAATTAGTCAACAAAGTTGTAGGCAATCCGATTAGCGCGGCGTGCCTTTGCGCTGACCTGACAGGCTAACCCAGTCAGTGTAACTTACGGTACAGTACGCCCGTCCTCCGCCTCTTCTTCTCCTCCTCGCTCGACACACTGTAGTTCGATTTGGAAGCAAAGCATAAACAAACGTCACACGCATAGCACTGACCACGGCCACTGTCTACTTCAAAACAAACAAAAATTACAAGAGATTACGACATATTGCAGCCCGCAACTCGAGCGGAATCCCGTCAAAAGATCGCCGCACATGACGCCTAGTATGTAGGCAACCAAAGCCGTGCACACCGCGGCTGTTGAGCGCGTTGCCTACCCTTCCTTCGTAAGGGGCCCTGACTGTTATCTGTTCGTTTTGGGCTGCTTCTTAGGCGTCAGGCGTCAATACCACGTCCTATCTCCAAAGCATGGTAGGCAAAATAGTACCAAGGGGGGGGGGGGGGGGGGGGGGGTCAAAAAGTGGCCTAAAGTCGGTCGCGTGGTATTGGTACGGCCCCCTATAGCCGAATTTCGATCGGGAGTTCCATCGGGAAGGAGCACGGTTCGCAAGCAATTTATGCACCGGCTGCCGCCTTCATGTCGTCATAGACTTAGAGCCTGCCGGCCTGGGATTAAGGGTCGCTAGAGCATAATTGAACAGCCAGGGGAGAGTGGGGAGGGGG
>CABIKL010003507.1:0-10839 GCA_902196195.1 Aptinothrips rufus | reverse complement strand
GCACAGAGTTGACATCGGGTTTTGTCAAAATGACAATAGCAATAGTGCTCTGAAAGTGTAGATGTTCCGTGGTAGGCTGGTAGGCATCGTTTGGGGGTTGTTGGGTGTTTATGTTGGTTGTTGGCGGGTGTCGAATTACTGTTTCCTATCCTTTTTCTCTCCTTTCCATTGCCTTCCTCGTTCCTCGTCTCTTTTCCTCCCTATTTGATCGATCTATTTTCTCACGAGCTGCTTCGCGCAGTGCGACAGTACAGGTGATGGGGAGGGGTGTATTCTTTTCTCTGCATGATTTAACGCTTCTAGTCGCCTCTCCTCCCCTTCTTCCTCCTCCTTTCTTCTCTCTTTCTCTTCCTCTTTTCCTTTCTTTTCCTCCCTTTTACCTCCCTCTTTTCCTCCCTTTTACCTCCCTTTTTGGGCCCTTACCTCCCTCCCTTTTTGAAAAGACGGTAGGGCAATTGCCCTACCGTAGGCATACGATGGGCGCCCCTGGACGGTCCGTAGGCAACCATTGGCAGTTGATTTTGACCCTGGTTCCGACCCGCCGCCCATTCCGTTCTTCATCTTGTCCTGTTCTGATTTGCGTCCTGTCTGCAGGCAACTGGTGGAACACGGCACTGTGCTCCACGGGGGTGAACCGGACCCGCTCTGCCGTGCAGGGCGTCGACTCGATCCTGGCGGCGGACAACTCGGAGGTGGGCGGCGGGAGCATTGACCTCATGGCCGTGGTGGACAACGTCAACATCAACCACTCCACCACTCCAGTCGAGGAGTACTGGGAGTAAGCATAACGCGAATGTTTGGGTTGCCCCAGATTCTGGGTGTTGGATATTCTGTGCGAAGCGGTTCGACTCTCCACGTCGTTACCCTGAGCTTGTCGCGTACTCTTCTATTTCTTTCCAACTTGAGTGGAGTAATGAAGCTCTGATTGCCGTGCAGTCGGCGGGTGCTGCAGCTCACCCCGGGTCTCGACACGCTGGGCGGCATGCAGTGGGAACTGCTGGGCTGCCTGATGCTCGGCTGGCTGCTCATCTACCTCATCATCTGCAGGGGCCTGCACCAGAGCGGCAAGGTAAACAGCAACAACAACAACAACAATGACAACAGCATGCCAATACAACATGACGTATAAGTCTTCAAGCAACAACATTCGCCAAGCAAGGTATTGATGAATGTGTGCAGATCGTGTGGTTCACCGCACTCTTCCCCTACGCCATCATGCTGATGCTGGCGTGGCGCGCGGTGACCCTGCCGGGGGCCGTCGACGGGCTGCTGTTCCTGGTCACGCCCGAGTGGTCGGCGCTGCTGTCCGCGGGGCCCTGGATCGACGGCGCGACGCAGATCTTCTTCTCGTACTCGATCGGCGTGGGCACGCTACCGGCGCTCGGCTCGTACAACGCCTTCCACCACAACTGCCACAAGTGAGTTTCGTCCAGGTGAGGGTCTGTCCAATTCTGTATTTCCACTTCTTTTAGCAGGCAAGGGTCCAGCACTGTAAAAAATAATTCCTGTTTTGGAGAGCTCTTTCCCAGAAACAGGGATAAAGTACCACCAGTTTGAAAATTTTGGGGGCTCGTTTAGAGGATTATGTAGAAATGCATTTTAGAGTGTCGTGATCATTTTGGTATAGCTCTCAAAATGACCCCCCAAAATTTCAATTATTGTGTTACTTCACCCCTGTTTCTGGGAAAGGGCTGCCCAAAACAGGTATTATTTTGTTTTACAGTGAGGCTCTGACTTTTGCGGTCGCGGGCATTGTGTCAAGAAGTGCACAGTGCCTATTGACAGGGGTAGTAAAACAGACACACCCGTGACCTTGACCTTGACCTTGTGCTCAGGGACGCGATCATCACGTGCGTGGTGAACAGCCTGACGTGCCTGCTGGCCGGCGGCATCACCTTCGCCATCCTGGGCTACATCGCCCACGAGCAGGGGGCCGCCGTCGCGGACGTGGTGTCCAGCGGGCCGGGGCTCGTGTTCATCACGTACCCCGAGGTGGTGCAGCTGCTGCCCGGCGCGCCCGCCTGGGCCTTCATCTTCTTCTTCATGCTGCTGGTGAGGCTCTCGCACAACACTGAGTACGCACTGAAAAGTTTAGGTTAGGTTGGGATAGGTTGCGTTGGGATAGGATAGGTTAGGTAAGTACACTTCAAGCGTATAGTTCTTCTAAGGCTGGGCACTGGGAGCAGTGAAGCTCGTTACAAACTACGCCATCTTTCCTCAGATACTCGGCGTGGACAGCGAGTTCTGCAACGTGGAGTCGTTCGTGACGGGCATGGTGGACCGCTGGCCCGAGCAGCTGCGGCCGAGGAGGAAGCTCTTCACCCTAGCCGTGTGCCTCGCCATGTTCCTGCTAGCCATCCCCATGGTGTCGCAGGCACGTATCCATTAATAACGTAACTCAAAATAGGTCAGCCCTGTGTTCGCATTGCCATGCTAGCAGCTGCTCCTCTTGTCCTCCAGGGCGGCATGTACATCTTCCAGTTGATGGACATCTACGCCGCGTCCGGCATCTCCCTCCTGTGGGTGGCGCTCTTCCAGACCGTGGCCGTGTCCTGGGTGTTTGGCGTCGACAAGTTCGCTCAGTGCGTCCAGGAGATGACTGGCGTCAACCCTGGCGTCTTCTGGCGGCTGTGCTGGCAGGTGCTCGCTCCCACGGTCATGCTGGTGAGTACAGTCACGCAAAAGAACTGACTGGCCCAGCTGAAACGCAGCGACGAGTTGCTAGAGTTGTGTGTCATAATCGCTTGACATGTTGCAGGGAATCTTCTTGTGGTCGGTGGTCCAGTACGCTCCGATCCGATACGGTACGTACGACTACCCGGGCTGGGGTGAGGCCCTCGGCTTGTTGATATCTTCGGCCTCCATGGCGTGGATCCCGGGCTACGCCGTGTACTACCTCCTCACGACCAAAGGCACCTTGAGGGAGGTGAGGAACTAGCTCTGTCATCCGTTTACTCACGCGAAATTTCTGACCGGGACTTCGGTTATAACACTGTGATATCTCTTTCTAGCGCATTTCTCGGGGTTTAACCTCTGAGATAAAACCGAACCTGCAAAGACGACCTACTTTCCTATTGGAGAGATCGGCGGCCATACCTATGTCAGAGAGCAAGGCAGTTCTCTTGTGATCGACCACGGCAACGCCCACCTCACTGCATGACTAACCGACCTACCCACCGCTCAAGAGACTTTACTAGATGGAAGTCCACTCGTGGATGATTGGGATTCAGCGAGTTCGTCAGATTCAACATCATAGGCATATAATTTGGCCGCGGCAGTATTAAACATTATATTCATAGGAGCGTTTTACATCTTTTTAGTAACAATCCCAGAGCGAAATATCTGGGAGAGGAAACGATCTGACTCAAAACTGCCCAGGAAACCTGCTGAGAGATGTAGTTTCGTTTTTTGGTACCTGTCGAGGTCTATCGAATTATGTTTCACGGAGACTGATGACTGAGATTTAGCATTTGTTTGTGTTTATAGATTATGTTTATGTAGAAATCCGCATTGTTATAGCAGAACAGAATTTTACAAAATTGTATTTTAGGGTCTAGTTCGGAATGCTAAGTCAAAGATCGAAATTTAAGAAGAATTTTGGTCGAACCTGGTCACAAATCCGATCTTAGATTAGAATCGACGTCAAATCGATATCGATGAACTATTCCAGGCCGAAGGGAGTTTTCTTTTGATGAAGGAATGTAAAAAAAAATGACAGAACAGATTGCTCAATGCTTTCTTTTTTACAGAAATGATAGTAATAATAAACTCACAATAAATCATCGTGTGTATTATTTCTTTGTGCCACACAAGCTGCAGGGAAAACAATAATATTACAGTTCATCGTAACTGAATAATCAACAAAAAAAAATTAGCAGAAAGAGGGCCGCCGCCGCCGTAGCGACTCCCCCTCCGAGCTGGTGGCATGGCAACTAGTTCTGGCAATTGAGGTCCTCAAGAGATTCCCAATCAGCACCCGTACTGTTAGGCCAGATTTAACGTATCCCCGGTGAACCCTCAACCCTTTCCTCTGCGAAGTCCGGCATTTCCTTGACTGCCCAAGAGCCCCTATAAGCACCGCAGGCCTCTGCGCGAACACATTAGCTATAAGTAGTCAGATTAAAGCTCTTTCTTCATTTCCTTGCTATCTTGCCATTAGATCGAACACCTCTTTCATCTGGCGGCTTATTGCTGCTTATGCGGTAGATCCTCAAGCACCCTGGGGGGACCCTATGAGCTACGTTCAATGAGTCGCCATCTGGCGGCTAAATTAAGAAGCACCGTCCACACCGCCTTGCTCTGTCTACACTCCACCCACAACGTTCTCTCTCAACAACAACAACGCATCAAAACATTCTCGACCGGCAGTTAGTTCCTGACCTGTCTTCGATAACAGTCAGTGAGCAGTGCAGTGTACCGGTAAGTGCTTATCAACCCCACGGAAACAGATTTATCATAAAGTGGTGTGTTTTTACGAAGCCGCCTGCTGTCGGTGTCGAGGCTCGCTTGCGTTCGGCTCGCTCCGCTCGGCTTGTTATCGCTAGCAGACGAGCGGGCCGCGCAGGGGGGTTAGGCGGGCGACGCGTCGCGTCACGTCACTTCGCGTCGTCGTACCGGATGGTGAAGCTTTGAGTTTGGACAGCAATCTCAGACTATCTGTCGCCTCTTCGCGAGCCTGGAGTGCGCGAGGAGAAGATTGTGCCTCGGCTGGTTGCAAACGGAGTTCAGTCTAAGCTCAAAGTACCTGTGAAGTCTATCAAGTGTTATTATTGTATGTTTCTTTCTGTCTACTTCTGCCTGCCTGGCTTCAAAGGTTGTCGTCCTTTTTTTTATTTTATTCTCTAGGACCCCGAAACTTCGGTACCATGTCCGAAACCAGCAGAGAGGACGATGTGCCACAAACTATTTTTGGCGCCAACCACAAGCCATTCCCTGATCCGGTCGACGGCAAAATATCCACGGCCCAGTTCCTAGAAGCATCGAGCAGCGTAGTCGTCCTTCTAGGCAAGTGATCCGAATGACTGAGTGCATTACCCCTCCCTGAGGCGTGGAGTCTGCCAGGTCATCATATGATGATTTACCGGTCGGGAGATGACCTGTCTATACTCCCCGCGCAGTATACTTTAGCCTGGACTTCATGGGGCATTGACGGTGATTTCAATCGCAGGGAATGACATGATACCTTCCCCTGACGTATGCAACGCGCAGTGGCACACCTGACTAGTCGGCATTCGATCGTGACTGTGAATAATTGCAAGTCAAACTGATATGCAGTGACGTGGCTGACCTACAAGTCGTTGCCTACAGTTGCAGGCACCCTTTAACGACTGACAGTTGCAGTTGAAGTGGCGATTTCCCGGCGCCGTCCACGAGCGTACCAACGGCCCATCGCTGGCGAGCTCGCTGATAACTAACGCTTAATTCAGGAGAGACTAGTCATTGCTATCAGTTCGTCCGATTAGGCCGCACTACTTATCTCGTTCACAGCTGCTTACACTGTAAGAGGCGAGCACGAAAAAATTTAGAGTTCGATTCCCAGTAAAGGAAAAACGAAAGGTGTTGACCCTATATTGAATTGACACTATTTTTGCCGAAAGGACGCCAAATCGATGCATAGTCGACCAACCATTTCTCATTGGTTCGCAATCGGATTACTGAAAAAGCGTCGCTTCTTCTTTTTCAGAGCAACTAGGGAAAGTGTTTGCACCCGTCCGTTACGACATGAATGGAAATATACAGGTGAGAAATGAACTGATGTTGCCATGAACCGTTAAGAGTGAAGGAACTGCTATACCGAGTTTCGTTCCGTGGACTTTACTAACTCGTGATTTTTTCTCTCTCTTTTTTTTTTTTTTTTTTTTTTTTTTTGCTACAGAAAATTCGTAGCAAATATATTGAAGACACCAGTAAATTCGAATTCCTGAATGATATGCTGTTGTTGGAGCGAGCTGAAGGTGGAGCTCGGACTGCTGATGCACTGCTTTGGCTGCGAAGGTGACTTAAAACATCTAGTTGACTAAGTCAAGGCTGAGGGAGGGGGGGGGGAAGGTGACTCTGTCAACTAACCGAGGGCGTCATATTTTGCTCGCTCAACAGGGCCCTCCACTTTCTTCATAGTTTCCTGCTGTCTATTTGCGAGAACACCAAAGAAGAGAAGAGAAATGAAGACCTGTCAGAAAACGTCGAAAAGGCCTACAAAGAAACACTTGAAATGTACCATGGATGGATGGCCCAGCGACTTTTCGGGGTAAGTTTCACTGCATTTTCTCGGTCCCGCCAACAGTTTTCGACCGTCTCTGCTACTCAAATTGTACTTATCATCGCATCACATGGTTTTCCAGGTGCTCTCTAAAATGATTCCAAACCGCAGCAAGCTTCTCAGGACATTGGCATTGAATCATGAAGTTCCTGAAGACATCATACTTAGAGAGATAGAAAGATTTTTGAGTAACATGAATTCCAATCTTGCACTTTTAAGTAAATTTTATGCTGACGAAAATCTAGATCCTGGAACCAAATGTCGTTGATGGCGGTTATGGATAGAATATTTCAGACACAACATATGTAATTAGCGAAAAGCTTTTCTTGGAATCAAGTATTTTTTAAGTCAGTGCTTTAACTTTTGTCGTTTTTCGAAAACAATTTTTCATCCCCACTTGATCTGAGAGTGTTCTTCCCTATTTTTATTGAAGTATTATATGCTCCTTTTTAACCTAAGACGTCTCTTTTACATGTGTGATAAAATGACAATGTTGAATACAAGTCGGGAGTAATACAATTTTATTTATTTCGAAATCGTCAGTTTATTTCAGACGTTGCCGTTCTCCGATTTGTATCATCTTTGCTTCCCAGATATTACATTTTCAACAGTCTGAATCATACACGGGCGGACAGTCCCAAACTGACGCAGTATAGCGCAATACTGTCACAGCAGGTGACATGAGCAGGCTTCATCCTACTAATCACATGAAAAGTAAACCCTGGTAAAAGATTTGAGAACGCTATACGAGACTGTCCGGCGAACTTAGACAGACTCCCTTCATTACATGAGCTCTCGTGTATCCTTTGGAGAAAGTACAAGGCTAGTCTAGGACAGGCGTTCTGGCTTTATGAATGACTTGCCTGGCTGCCAAGGCGCGCCTCAAGTTAGCTTTTAATGGCTCAGTTCTCATCTCGTCCCAAGCTTACGAGGAAAGAGAGTATCTCCAGTCAGAAATGTTCGCTGGACACGACGTCATGTGTCAGATGACGACGGCAGCCACGCCTTGTCTAGTCTACCCCGGTGAGCGCCCGCGGCTTAGGCAACCCTTCGCGCTCCCACGCTAGCCCGGTCAGGCGTCCCGGCCCGTGCGGCCGTCCCCAGCTCGGGTCCGAGGCTTCCTTGGCGGGCTTCATGCCTCACCGCTGGTATCCCACGCACCCTCTGAACTTCAAGAACCTCAAGAGGAGAGAGTCGATGTGACCGGCTCAGACCGAGACCGAGGGATGCGTTACTGTCCACCATTCTGTTCAACTGATTCTCACGAACTATCTTCTCAGAGACTCTGATCTGAGAAAGGACCTCACCGACATAAAATTGATAAGTTCGCCAAATTTTGTCGAAGTTATGTGTGACGTGCATTTTGTGGAACTCGCGAAAAAAAATATTGTCGCTAAGTTGTATTCACTGTGTCACTAGGCAGATACCTTGGTAATATCACGCGGCCAGGTTAGATCGGTGTGTTATGTTGGTGGTCCTTTGACATGATGTACTTCGCTGGCGGGACGAGTCGTAAACCACCCTCTGCAACTCGCTTTGCAGCGGCGAAGCGCTCACGGTCTGGTATATCCCCCACGCCAGCCACGCGCTATGAGTTCATAGCGGCAGGTAATGTCGACATTGTGTTCCTCGTCCTCGCCGCGGCTGAGGCTCTCTAAGCTCTCTAACTGCACTAGCAGTCTTAGGTAACATGTGTTATAGAGAGGGGCCCGGAGGGAGGTGCTCTCTGACCCCCGAGGTAAATGTTCACACAGACCATTCATTTTCCCGCGCAGAGAAAGGTGAGCAGCGTCAGCGGAGGACAGGATTCGGAATGTGAAAACGAGAAGGAGCTTCTTAAAAGTAGGTATTTTAGAAATCTAACATAGTACGAAAAACTTTGGCGCGAAATCTGGTTTTTAATCACTTGAATAACGTGCGTATATAAATGTCAACGAAATCGGATAAAAATTAGAGAATATTATTTATGAAGTCAGAATTTAATACGATCTCTTTGTAGAAACCGTTGCGAGGCTACCCATATTTAAACACTGGAAGAGGTTTACCGGCACCCGGGGCCACCGCTCCCGACATGACGGGCCACATTATCGTAGGTAAACACAACGGGATCCTCAGCCATGTGTGCCATGATGTGACGTACGACAGGCCTAAGGACCTCCCACAGCCTCTCCTTTCTGACCTAGGTCAACAAATTCGTCTCGAGGCCTCACGCATTCCTACTGGAAAAGTGTGGACCGCAAGGTGGTCTGTTGGGCTTCCGGGCCGGAATGCTTTCATGCATTATGGCTACCAATTCAGTTAGCAGGAACCACGACGAACTTTTCCAAAATAATCAATTTACATTGCATCGATGTGTTGTCTTTGATTATTAATTGCATTGTGGTATTCGCGACTTGAATTATTTGGATTCATTGCGCTTTCCCTTAATTTTCGAGGCGGAACATCCGTTTCGAACAGAAAATATCGGTCCTATCGATTATTGTAAAAATCGATTGTTTTTACAATCGAATCACCACTCCGGCATCGATTCTTTTTCGATGGCAGACTTGGTAGGGATTTGTCGATCATGTAGTCCTGTTTCACTCGCCAGCACGTATGATAATAACACAATTACCGTCCAATAACCATGCCTTAAAAAGAGCTGAGCTGCTGGCCGGTGTACTTGCAGACTCACGTCTCATTGAAGCAGGAGGAGCGGAGCGATACAGAAGGAAGCGAATCATGACATCGGGCTTTTCCTGCCCTGCTCTCGTTGTCTGGATCCAAATCAAGTGGCAGCGCAGGAGGCAATCTGCCAGCGCGTCCGGAAGAAACCGCCGCTGGACCGGAAATTATCGGTCCACCTCAGTCTGCTCCTGGAAGTAGGCAACATGATGAGCGGTGCTAGCGGGATAGCAGCTCGCGTCGCGCCGCGCCGCGCTTCGCCGCTGGCTGAACTTCCGCTCATGTTTCTGTCGGTCTGTCTGCTGCATGTCCGTTACGTGTTAATGGCAACGCCGGTGCTGATGGTGGAGGTGTTTAGGTACGGCCCCGCAGTAATCACACACGCCATTGCGTGGATAGCCGAGCTGCAGAGTGGCGGTGCGGTCCAACTGACGGTCAGTCGCTGGCGCAGCTTCGATTGCATGGCGTCCCATCGTCTCTCCACCGACCCGTCCCCTTTCCCTTTCCTTTCCTTCCCTGTTCCCTGGTCAGTCCGCGGTCGTACGGGCCGCGAAGTGCGGCCGAAACTCGATAGAGGTCGCTGCGAGCGCCCAACGCCGCCGCAGCAGAACGCCGTACCCCGACCTGCCCCTCCCCCCTTGCCGACCGAACCGAACGCGGTGCAGGCCAGACAACCGTCGGCGTTGTTGGCTGGTTGTTGGAGCCGGAGCCGGGCCGGTTCTTGTCGAGTGGAGAAGAGGGAAGAGGGCAGAGCAGACCGCTACTTGCACTCGTCCGTCGTCTGCTACCCGGCGTACACCGGCGTAGCAACCTAACCTAACGCCGCGCTCGGCTCGGCTCGGCTCGGCCCGGCCCACCTCAGTCAGTCAGTCCGATCCCACCGACTGGGCCGGTTCGTCCTGAGCACAGCGCGTGTTCGACAGTTACGATTCGAAGCGTGTTCCGTTCTGTTTAGTGACGCGACGTGACGCGTGGCGAGGCGAAGAGAGGAGAGGAGAAGAGAGAAAGAGAGTGACAGTCAGTGAGTAAGTGCACTTGCCTTGGATATGTGGATTTTTGTCTTGGCGAATCACTGGACACCTCTGTCATCAGGTAACTTATGTTTACGACTGTACCTGTCGCGAGAGCGAGAAATATCCAAACGTTGACAGCAGACCACATCAACTTCAAAGTCAGCTATTATGATCTTTTCGACTGCAGCGATAATGAAATACTTGACACATGCAATACTTGCCACATGCAATAAATGCTTCCCCCACAAGCAAACGAAAAGTCAGTTCCATTCGGAGGCCGCATGTTTTCAAATCAAATAAGTCGGGTTACTGACCGTCTCATCGACGCAACAATAGCATTCGAAATAAGCCTCGACTTTCGGATCGCTTAAGCTAACTGTCCTCTGTAGCAGACGGAATTCATGTTGTTTACAATCACCGCGTTGTTGTTTACTATCAAAAGTTTACACCTAACCGACAACAGTGTGTGTTATTCGTAATTTTCAACTAAATGTACATAATTTGATAGTGAAATTGAGACTTGAAAGTTTGGCATACATGTTGAGAGGTAGACCCCCCCCCCCCCCCCCCCCCCCCCCCGCCGCTTATGTGGCCGCTCGGTGACCCGGCGAGCATGTTGCTCTGGATCTCACGCAGTATCCCCCTTCCCTTCTTCTTCTCTGTCTTTCCCTAGAGTTGGCAGGGCGTGGCGGGGCGGGGCCGTTGGATCAGCAGGGGAACGTAATTGCCCACAATCATAAGGTGACGCTGAGAGTAAATCAAGCGTAAAATCACTCCGCTCAGTTCGTCGAGGACGACTCAGCCCAGCGGCCCAAACCAGCCCAGGACGGCTAGCCAGGCCCCGCCCCGCCCCGCCCCGCCCCGCCCCGCCCCGCCCCGCCCCGCCCCGCCCCGCCCCGCCCC
>CABIKL010003506.1:0-10840 GCA_902196195.1 Aptinothrips rufus | reverse complement strand
TATAGGAACTTTTCCTGGGTCACTGGTGGTTTTCGTCATGTGGAAGTCATGGGGTGGTTAAAGGACGTTGTCTTAAAATCGTGTTCATAGGCACTAATTGTGCTGTACAGTCGCAGCATAGGCGAAATATCTTAAAAAAGCCGCCATTTTGATTTGGCCGCCATTTTGTTTTGAAAAGTCGGCCAACATTTGCCGTGCGATTTTTGGTGTTCGGAGCACAACCCCTGACTGTATACAAAATTTCAGACCTCTAGGTATCGGCATTCGATGGCACAGACAGACACACACACAGCCAGACGTCAGGGGCGAGATTATAAGCCCGCCCTATCCTCTATTTTATTCAAAATAGAAGGGCGGGCAGAAAACGATGCGTTTTCAACCGTAGGAATGTATTTTAAAAATCTGAAAAAATTTGAGGTTAAAGGCAATGTATTTTCGCACTTTTTCATGCCTCAGGCGTTTTTCTATCTGGTCTCGTTTTCTTGCAAAAACTCAAGATATGCCGTTTTTGCCTTATAGAGTGTTTTTCGAACGCCACCCATGTAGACTAAAATTTGGATCTGAGTCAAAATATTTTATACACTATCTCAGGACACCCCACAGTAACTTTAAAGACCCCGAAAACCGGAATCGCAGACCCTCATTTTTGCGGTGCTGCACCCTAATGCTATGCTCAAAAATATGGACAAAATGCTGTAAATTAGCCGCGTAAGAACGCGTAATAACGCGTAACAACATTGTAATAACCGCGTAATAACAGAAATAACCAAGTAGTAGCCGTAATACCAGAAATAACCGCGTAATACACGGCAGTTTTGGGAAACCGTAATTGAAGCAGGCCTGCTTCAAACTTTGAAGCAGTTAGACACACATGAATCCGAAGTACCTATTGCTTCAATTTGAAGCAGGTAGTTGGCACATTTGCCGCACTCAGCGCTGATCTGCTTCGAATCGAAGCAGCGGGTGCTTCAAAATCACGTGTGTCTAACTGCTTCAAAGTTCGAAGCAGGCCTGCTTCAATTACGGTTTCCCAAAACCGCCGTGTAATCACGAAATAACCGTAATAGCGCAATACGTAATAACGTGTACGCTTTTTTTCCGAGTGGTTTGGTTACCCCCTCGAGTGGAGACGCAGTGCATACTCAGTGCGTTTCAGTGCAATCAACGTGCGCCGTCAGAACGGCGACGCAGGCGGCAGCCTGTGAAAATTTTCCTTTGGAAATGTCAAAAGTCAAAAGTGTGCATTTTAGCCTTTAATTGAAATTTCAACACCCTGTACATCGTGAACCGTTGATCGGAGCTCACTTTTGAGCGAATTTTCGAATCACCCATTGTTAGGTTAACCAACAGGGACACCATTGGTATGAGTTTCAAAACAAATTTGAACATACGAATAACTGAACAAAATTTCTATTTAATCAAATAAGTTTGGAAACTCATACCAATGGTTTCTCTGGTGGTTGATCTTACAGTGGGTGATCCGAAAATTCACTCAAAAATGAGCTCCGATCAACTGTTCACGATATACAGGGTGTTGAAATTTCAAAAAGAGGCTAAGATGCACATTTGACTTTTGGAATTTACAAGGGGAATTCCCACAGGCTGCCGTCTGCGTCTTCAATTCAAGCGACTTACGTGGCGTTTAAGTGCCAAATGTAATCCTCACAATGGTAAGTATAGTGCCAAGCCACCTAACGACATACATAACGAGAGCTGAGCTTGGTCTCCCTTTACAACGTTATTCCTTCGAACAGGGCCAAACATGGTACCGGCTTGCTCTGGTAGACCCCGAATCGAGGCCCGAAGGGCTGAGCTGAAAGCGCCGCAGGCCAAGGTTAGGTGGGAGTCTAGACAGGGGCTGAGCGTGACGGGTTGAGCAAGCATAAATATTTAGCGCGATCTCAGCCTGTTACGCGAGGAAACTGCCGAACTCTGTGTAGCCGAAAATAATCCAGCATTGCTCCGCCAAAAGAATTAAAAAAAAAAAAAAAAGGTCTTGGACGTTTTCTATTTTGGGGACACTGTCTGGCGTACACCTAACCAAGGATCTGGGCAGCAACTAAGCGATAAGTACTTACTGATGGGCGCGGATGAGCGAATTGCTTCAGAATGGAATATAGTCAGCAGTGATGGTATCAACTTCTAGACATGAAGTGTATTCCCCATGTCACCTGCCACAGGTAAGGCGTGTGCGCTTATCTGCTTTCAAATCAATGGATAAAGACTGATAGCTCTGTGTGTTATCAAGAATGTGATGTGTCTCGGCCTTATTGAGAGCTCGAGTAGTTCCTTTAGCTGGCGTTTTTTTTTCGCCACGTTGCGGCTTCGGCCTTCGCTGTACAGTTCTTAGTGCGTCTTTTGCTGTTTCTTTCGCCGAGAGATCTCAGACAAGAAATTAAAACCTTCGGGCACTTGCTTTCCTTGCTGCGTTCAAAGAACTTTGTATTTCGAACAAGGGTTTGCTTGTTGCTTTCAAAGAAATTTGTTTGTTTTTCGAACAATCGCCTTCGTAAGTTACAAGAGTGGTTAGAGCTTCTGAAAGACCAAAATACAAATACATTGTCCTTCCAATCTAGGGGCGTCTCTAGGACTCTTATGTGAGACGGGTCTTATCCGGCTCTTGACAATTGTTTGGAAAAGCTTATAATCACTCTAGCACCAAGCACTTACTGCAAGGGAAAGTCGCACTCTTGATGCGCTCAAGGGCAGGGCCAGGAAACGTCTGCCCTTAGTGACTCTTCCCTGGCTGTGCAGAGAATCCGCGGGGTCGCGAGGGATAGCCTCTGCGCTTGCTTTCGCGCGCGGTCGCCAGGCGCGCGAATATATGAATATACTCGCGGGCCTGACATCCTCGCCCTCCAAAAGAAAGATTGTCCTCGATCTTAAGAGTTTCGCCGCAAGCGAAAATACCGATAAAATTATTTTTTAACTTGTGTATAGATGATTGATGCTTTTAAGTATTTTATTGAAATTCAAAATCTTCTTGTTGATGCCTCATCGCTGCCGCCCGAAACAAAACAAAATGTCCTCATTTTGACAAAGAAAAGTAGCATGGTAAAATTCAATCACTGCAATAAATTACAACATTTCTTCATAAAATGGTCGATTTAAGTCGAGAAAACAATGCAGAAGTGATAAAATCAGCAATTGCAAACGGTGTTTCAGATTATTTCACATCACATAATTAAACTAGGTTAGTTGTACGCCAGACAGTGTCTACGCGTAACACTTACAGGCTGAGCTCGCTAAACATTTTAGCTTGCTCAACCTGTTACGCTCCGCCCCTGTCTAAGCTCCCACCATTCGGCCCTTCGGGCCTCGACGCGGAGTTTTCCGATTTGCATTACAGTCCAAATCTAACCCAGCCTTACAGCATAACGGAACGGATGCATCTGATACACTCCCAGATGCGATTTTGGTGATTAACTCGATTTGACTAAATAAGGTAACAATTTTGGTTAAAACGACACAATTTTTTTTATTTTCCTGAAACAAATAACCCCTTTACTATGGAATATCCTGCTTGGGATATATCATCCGTAATTAGCACCCCTTTAAAACACCCTCTACGACACTAACATTGACATGGATAAAGTGACGATTTTCGTAAAAACTGCCCACTTATGACACATAATATCTTAAAAGTACTCTTAAACGACAGATTAGATGTCTGCAAACATTTTTCGCGTAATCAGCGTCATCAGAAACCATCATTCTGATACCGCACACGACCTTGCCCGGAAAAAGTTCACATTTGCCCTTCAATCATCCCTTGGGCCTTCCTTACAGCCCCTCTTTAAAATTTAGCTAGAACACTGAAAATCAATAGGCGTGTGTCTTTTGATGATAAAACACTGGATTTTCAAGCGCTAGGCTGCTTCTCAACGCGTTTGGCAGTTATCGTGCACACAGACAGACACACAGACACCAAGACTGACAACAGATTTTACCTGATCCACTGGCTTCGCTGAACGCTCAGCCAATTATTTCATATAATTTCATTTCTTCAGAGAAATTTTGAATTTTGTAGAATTTTGCTGAGTGCGTCCCACGTGATCAAACGCTCTTGACGACGCGAGGCGACTGGTTATAGTGCTTATGTTGGAGTGGTAAGCTGCACCCAAGCGCAGTGGCGAATGACACTGTAAGGGCCCCAAGCGTGATCACGCAAAATGCTTTTGCAGCCCCCTGCGACCGTCAGGGTTGGTACACCACCAGTTTTGCGACGCCATACTCGATCAGATCGCTTTTTACTCGTTTTTTTAATACCAACAGTATGCAGCGGAAGCATACTTAGTATGGAGAGAACCAGTAATGCACCAGCCTTGGTTGTTAGACCCTATTCATAACTTGAAAACGGAAAGAGGAATCAAAGTTCCGAAACGTGTGGATGATTACATATTATGAGTACCGTTAATGATTAGATTTTCGTTTCTGAAAAGATTTTAAGTTTGGACACAGGAGCTAAATAACTGTTTGCGGGCAGCGAGCGCGGTGCCGGCTCCCGCAACAATGTTCTCGCGAGTTTTCACAAAATTGTGCAACGAGGTTTAAGCTCAAGACCACCTGAAATGACGTATCCATTAGCACGCCGAAGCTTTAGCAGCTCTAAGGCTGCTTCTTGGCGAGTGATTCACAAATTTGCTATTTTTTTAAGAACGACGGTTACGGGGATATAACGTGGGTTCGAAATGCAGTTTGGCAGTAAAACGTTATAATTTCTACAAGTCCTCTGAGAAGTGGTTAGTCGACTCAATATCGAGGGGCAGATCACTTTAAAGCCAGGTGTACAAATTTGTGGTAGCACGTGGTGGTCAAACGGAAGTCCATTGGAAGTCCACCGCTCGAAGAGTTCAAAAGTAGAGCCTTTTTGCCTACATTCAGGCGTTATATATTGCGTATTGACTAAATTTAAGGCGGCGATGTGGGAAGTCCAATGGAAGTCCAAGAAGTCTGGAAGTCCAGTGTACAGGGTTACCTCGAGTGATCTGCCGCTCGCTCAATATCGATACGATCTCTTTCCGACAAAAAAGTCGCGTCGATTCGATAAATCATTTCTGAGGCCGTGGAACCCTACGGTGTGGGGTTCTACTTGGCTGCTTCTTGACTGTTGCGATCTGGCGAAGCTGCACGGTGTCCCGAGAGATACCTGGCTCTCCCCCACAACATGACCCACCTCCCCGAAATGTCATGTCTGGCAAAGAGCAAAGGGGCAGCGGACCCCAACATGGTGACCGAGAGTCCAACATAGCACCCTGGAGTCCAACATGGCGACCAAACGTCCGGGAGGCCAACATGGTATCCAGGAGTCCAACACGGCCGACGATTGTACTCTGTGGCAAGCCTTGCGCAGAGCTCCTCTTCTCCACAGGACGGTCGCCCTCCCGACCGCTCGTCCTCCTCCGACGTCGTCGGCTGGAAGAGGAAAGGCAGGTGTGCAACTTATTTCAAACAACTTGCATGTTTTTGAAATAGGCCGACGTACTGAGAATAAAAACCTGAGCATATTACAAGGTTAGTTGAACGCCAGACAGTTGCCTCGCGTAACAGGGTTAGCTCGCGCTTATTATTTAAGCCTGCTTAACCCGTCACGCTCAGCCCCTATCTAGGCTCCCACCTAACCTTGGCCTGCGGCGCTTTCAGCTTGGCCCTTCGGGCCTCGATTTGGAGTCTACCAGAGCAAGACGGTATACCCTGTTCGAAGGTATAACCATGTGAAGGCAAACCAAGCTCGACTGTCGTTGTGTCTGTCGTAAGATGGCTTCGCACTATATTCATATTTTAAGGCTTATTTTTGGGACCTGAACACCATGCAAGTCGCTTGAATTGAAGGTGGTTTTGCAAGCTGGCCCTCTTCTTTACCCAGAAGGATTAAGTTTTTGCCAGAAAGTACAACCGCAACTACCACAAAAAGATAAAATACACTACGGAAAAATATTATTTTCGTTTTCAGCATCCTCGAAAATCCCCACGGCGATTCCCAACTCGACATGACGTTAGAATTAGTTTGGGGTAGAAAACAACCCTTATATGACATTAAACCTATCGAACTACCCCTGAACGATGAAACAAATCTTCAATAATGATTTTTTTGTGATCAGCATCATTAAAAACCCCTTAGGAAATACCCAACTCATTATTACAGAAAAACTATCACTTTTGCCTTGAAATTATCCCTTTGGGCTCCCTGACAACTACCGTTCAAAATCAGGTTACAAAATCCAAAATCGAAAAGAGCCCTCCTTTTTATTCCAAAACACTAGTTTTGCAATTTGGAAGGCGTATATCAAATGGTTTATATGTTATCGTGGTAACAACCGGACACACACACACCAAGACACCCCGACAGACACGACGAATTTCGTGCACCGAGTAACCGGCTTTCGCTATCGCTCAGCAAACCCGTAGCCGAAAGGTCATCCGCATTCCTGTTGTATGTGATTTTGGAGGGTTTCGTTTCGGAGCGTCAGGGCGAATATCAATATATCAGGCTTCGTACGTCTCATCAAGCTTAATTGAGAATAAAGTTTTTGGTAACATTTTTGACAGCACTACATAATATGGAGATTCCCTAGGTATTGACAGCACTACTCCGTCCTTTTTAAATAACCTGGTGGCGTAATCGCTTGAAATTTAGTCAGAAATGCAGCAAAGATTGTTTAAGAGAAATTTTAACGAAAAGCAAGAAAACTTTGACAGCACTATCCATACGTCTTCGGTTTTTAGTCTTAAAGTGTTCTTCCATTCATTAATAATACCTTCACGCATGGAGAACCTCACAAAAACGGATATGTTATCAGAAGAATCTCGAAAGTTTTAGTAATGTAACTTTTGGCAGCTCTAGAAAAAAAGCCTCCACTTTCTTCTCCATTTTTCTTCGAAACTTAACAAGTGGGGCACGCCCTTCCGCCAAAACTCCGTTTTGCCAGCTCGCTCGGTCCGAGTCCTGTATAGTCCCCAACTATACAGGACTATAAAGGACTCGCTTGCCGTCAAAAATCCGGTTCGGCAGGGCGCGGGCCCCATTTGGTCTGCCGGCGGCGTTTCTGGGCCCTTCGCGGCCAGATTTCTGTTTTCCGAGTGTGAACCGATAGGTTGTGACGATTTAGAATCGTAACGTGAGCCCACCCTTCTATTTAAATAAAACAAAATTTCAGAAGGAAGTTGTGTTGAAACGTTCTACATCCAGCGACATTACAATTAATTGTACGTTTGGCTGCGAGCCCTTTACAATCCCGGGGGGTGGCGAGAAATGTGGTCAGAAGCTTTCAATACTCCCATTTTCATGCACAACTGAAAAATCGAGAACTTCTCAAATTTGATCAAAATAAGTCTAAATTTCAAATTTTGTCCGTTTTCCTAAAATTATCGAGATCAGCAGCCTCAAATACGCCTACTTTGACATAAATCTCAAATTTAGAAAATTGGATCAGTTTGGTCGGGAAAGATCAAAAGAGAGATCAATTAACCTAATTTGGTCTCTCAAAATGAAAAGTTCGTGATCGGCATCCTCAAATTTCTCTAGTGCGATCGTAACACTCAGATTTGAATAATTGGACCGATTATGTCGGAAATGAGGAAGAGAATGATCAAAAAAACCAAATTTGGTGTCTAATAATGAAAGATTCGCGATCAGCAGCCTCAAATGCCCCTATTTCCATGTAAGACTCAGATTCGAAAAATTGGTCCAATCTAGTACAAAATGTTCAGATGTCTTTTCAAAAAATTAAATGCAATGACTGCAGTCAAGCTTTTCTCGTGTATTGATGGTTACTTCCTTACTTAGTTCAGGGAGAACCTCAACACTGGCCAGTTCGGACACACGCTGGCAGCTGGCAGTAAGTGGTCTGCCTGTGAGATAGGCAGCCAATATGTGTTGGTGTGCGTTTGGCTGATCTACCCGCAGGGGCCATGTTGCAGCATAGCCTGCTGTTCTTGCTCGCTAGTGACCCACTGCCCACTGGAGCGACGTGGTGTCGCGTTGCATTGCTGCTCTGAGTTCCGACTTGGCTGGCCCGAAGTTCAGGGCGGCCCGAGCGGGTTGAGGCGCTGGGTTCATGGGTTCGTGCGGCACGGCACAGCGCCGTGTAGTGTGGCGGCTAGGCACCGTGCTCGCGGTGGGCTCGTTGCGTTGAAGGGGTGGCGTCCCTCGTCGGATGCTTTGGGGCAAGCCAAGCCGGGTGACTTTTGGCTGGCGCAGTGGATATTCCCCAGGAGGAACATCCAGTGGACAGCACTTGTAAAACAAGTTGTTCTGGAAGTGCTTGGCCTGCTGTGCTTGGTGAAAGCTAGACAGAGACTCAGGAAATTGGCAAGGAATAGAGGAACTTGGAAAGCAGGTTGACCAAATTAAGCATTAGAATGAAAACAAGAAATATTAATTGTAATAGCACCTCAAAATAAGAGAACAAAAATAATTATGTGCCCCAAATGCAAAACGTTTTTTTTTTCAACCCAATTTACTGATTGACAGCGCTAATACTACTTTCTACACTAAATTCTACAGCTTATGAATTCAAATTAAAACAGATTTTAAACGTGATGCAGAGACAGATTTTTAACAGCATCACTCAAATTTTTAAAAGTGTTGTGTTTTGGTTTTTTGTTGTTTCTTCTTTTCCTCTCAGCGACTTTGCGTATTGGAATATTGAAATGATATTTTAGTTTATTAAAGGGGGAGAGAGAGATATAGATAGATACGACGTAGGTAGGGAAATGGAATTATTCTATGTTAATAAATACTAAAATAAAAGTGGCAAGAAAAGCATCAAGCACTTACAGGAAAATTATCACAGTTAATATTTCTTGGTTATAAGCAGAATTTGAATTTTCTAATTTGGCTTTTGGATCTTCAAACTCAAGCTTAAGAGCAGAGACGCTCTTCCTTTAAAGGGAGGGGAAGTCAGGTATGCGAGGGATTTTAATATCCGCGCAGAACGTGCCGAACGTCCAACTTGTCACAGCACAGTTGGCAGCTCCGCGAGGCTCCAGGCTCCATGTCCAGAGCGATACCTGCTGACCTAAACCCTTTCAGGGCCTTCAGCCCGACGGCTCGACCATTCCGGCAGACGTGTCGAGACCGGCCTATATACAACATCTATGTTGAAGTAAGTGCTTGGTGGTTAGCGAATTCTTTAAATAGATATCTCTATCTATTCTTTGACTAGGTCCTACTATCTGACCTATACTCTTTCCAGAAGTGTGTTGTAGGGTACTACCCCCGTCCCGCAGTACTAGATTACGATAACAACACATCCGTGAGAAACGTACCCTTAAACGATGAAATAAACCGCCGACGATATCGTTTTCGTGATCAGCACCTCCGAAAATCACCCATACTACACTCTTCTCGATATCACTAGTAAAGTGACAATTTTCGAAAAAAATCACTCCATTATGACATAAAATATCTTAAACTACGCTAAAACCACAGTTTAGACGTCCTAAACCAATTATAACGTGATCAGCGTCATCAGAAACTTTCAGTTTGATACCCCACACGACTGAGTCCGGAATAAGTTCATATCCGCCCTTAAATCACACCTTAGGCCTCCCTTAGAACCACCCTTTAAAATTGAGCTAAAATGCTGAATTTCAATCCCCGGCGAGCTTTCGGTAGGAAATCGTCACAAAAAAAAATTAAGGATGATAAGTCAAAACGTTCCGAAGTTATCGGGAGGACCAACGGACAAACAGACTGACAGCTCATTTTCCTTCCGCGGAGTGACTGGCTTGGGACGACACGAACAGAGGCACTAATCCTAGTCCTTATACTTGCGGAAGATGGGCCAGTCGGTATTACTTAAGCCGGTGTTACTTAAAGTAACATGGGGACCGAGAACGAACTGAGGCGAGGGAAGTCGGAAAGATTTTTACCGCGAGCAACCTGAGGCTCGAGGCGCTTGTGTCTAATGGGTTTCCTATCCCGCAGGTCCTTTGCATGTTTGAGCTGAACGGTTGTGAACGACCAGAAAACTACACAGGAAATATCAACTGCCCATTTCATTTTATGTTCCATTAACGACACGAAGGTCTAAATACGGACAGCATGCAGTTGGCTCTGTCGGGAACACCTAGGCGGAAATTCTTTAAGTCGGGAGAAAATGTGTGCCTCAGTGGTTTTTATCTAGAATCTGCTTTGATTTTTCATGCTCTTTACCTTAAAAAAGTTGTCCTGAAAAAGACGAATATTGTCCAGCATTAGCCCATTTGACGGTACCCTATTCACCCCCGCTTACTCCCGGGGTAATCCAGTACACAGCCAAAACAAAGTTTGAAGAACAAAGTGTCCGGGCGAAAGGAGAGTTTCGGGGGAGGGGGCGGGGGAGAGGATACACTCCTCTTTCCCCGCGACTGTCGTTACCTTCTTCAAAATTCTGGGCCTGATAATCCGAGAATCTAGTATGCAAAGTCTACTCGGAAATGTGATTTTTCCCTCCAGCCACAATTTAGTTTTTAGCAATACGAGAATATTTTCCTAAAATTTTATAGTACCCAAGTAATGGTCCGCACAATATGTGGTGGGCTTATAAGCCATGCCAAATTGATAATGTCCAGGAACTAACATACAGTTTTAATTATGTTAAATCACCTTTTCAGAGTGTGTGAAAAATAGGCCGAATTCTGCCAGTTTTATTACTTTCCAAACCAGAACAACTGTACTAATCTTCAACCAAGTAAATTTATCCAGTACATCAAATGTGTCTTTCTTAAGAAAGAGCGTTATTGGTTGTTGTCTCTGTAGTGTCTTGTCTCATATGATGTAGTTGATGATTAAAGGATAAACTCCGTTTGGACTCAGGCAAAGGTTTACTCATATAAGAAAGCACATGATTAACAG
>CABIKL010003505.1:0-10841 GCA_902196195.1 Aptinothrips rufus | reverse complement strand
CCTTCACCACCCACCCCTTCACCGCCCACCCCCGCTTCACCGCCCACCACCCCTTCACCGCCCACCACCCCTTCACCGCCCACCACCCCTCCACCGCCCACCACCCCTTCACCACCCACCCCTTCACCGCCCACCCCTTCACCACCACCCCTTCACCACCACCCCTTCACCACCATAGCACCACCCCTCCAGCGGTAAACTAACCAAAAAGTTTGAATTGCGTTGGCAGCGAGGTGCCGCTGGAGAGTTAGGGAAGAGCCATGAGTCATATGATAGCCCGTCCCCCCGCGCTGCTGTACCGCTCAACACTGACAGGGCACTGTTCCAAAATAGAAAAGGGCACCTGCAAATAGTCGAGAAGTGCCTGGTGCGCCTGTACCTAGGATGATCGCTTCGTTAGGAAGGAGTATTACGGCTTTTTCCTACGGCCTACGGCTTGTTTTTATGCACGATTATTATGAGTCAGGACGAGTTACAATTGAGTGAAAATTGCGTGATCAAGTACAACAAAATTGTAACTAATTATAGTTTATCTGTAATAATGTTACGAAGTCCGAACAAAATGTCACTAGACAATGAGAGTATATAGATAGGGTAGGTTTTATGAACATTTATAAATTTAAGATTTCCACTTAAAGTTTTTCCAAACTTCGTTTGAATATAAGTCGCCTTAAGTTATTTTATTTTTAAATTAAATGTCTGTGCTCAAATTTATGGAAACTTCCTTTGAAAATTAATGTCTCGTTCGATTTATTGTGTACCTAGGCGTCTCATGCCGGCGTTAGAATGGAAAAGAGTCTTTCCGGGTCCGAGCAGCAGGGACAGCTCTGAGGGCTGAGGGTGGAATACATGAGCCTGCTGGCAGCAGCCGTGTGTTATGTCATAACACATCCGTCCCAGAGATGGGCCCGCTGGCCTCTGAAGGGCGTCCCATCCCGGCGACACGGCGCCCCGCCCCGCCCCGCCCCGCCCCGCCCCGCCCCGCCCCGCCCCTCCTCACCACCGGGCTGGGCAGCGCGCTCCAGCGAGGCTTGACGGAATCTCTATGGCTCCTGCAGACCGGGTGTGACCCTCTCAGCCTGGCCCAGGCCTGGCCTGCCAACCCCAGCCTGCTTTGGGCCGTGACGACAGAACAGGCTAGTGTCCCATATAACGCCGCGCTGAGGCCCCTGGCGGGGCGGGGCGGGGCGACCTGGAGGGTGTTCCCCGAGGCTGCGACAGGAAGGATCACCGACCCGACGGGCAGTAAACAGCCTGCTCAGACCTGATGGAGCCCTGATGGCTCCCAGCCTCGTGACCCTTCAGTGCCTAGCAGACGACGAGAGCTCAGAAAGGGAAGGGTCGACAACCCCCCTTCAAGGTTGCATAACAATCGAGCAACAATTATTTCTTAGGGATTGGATAACTTTTGAAACCCGATCAAGAAATCGAAGAACCGCGCACCCGAGCAGACTCATAAACATTGCCCAGTCAGACATTTTTTCTGGGAAAAAAATTGAAAAACATTGGAACATTTTTTAATTCAATGTCTGTATCTGTTGTTTGTTTGTTGTTGTTGTTGGCAGCGTGTAACCGCACCTACTACGGCAACGTGGGCCGCACCTACTCGCTGGAGCTGCACCGCCCCAAGGAGGACCGCATGCCCTTCCTCTGCCACCTGACCTTCACGGCGGCCGGCGGCGACCTGGGGGACCTGGTGCAGGTGAGTTGAGTCGCCACTCCCATCGCCCGGTATGGAAAGTCTCTCATGCGGGGAGTATACTCATGTTCGTAACAGTTGTGAGGGCATATTCATATCTTTCATTTCGAGATTGTATGCCATCACCACAGCATGTAGAGGGAAGACTCCTATGCAAGACTCAATAAGAATGCCTCGAGCTGCTCGGCCCACGACCTAGTGGGCATTGCACGGCATTGCATTTCAGTCATAATGACAGCCAGGAAGCAATGTGGCTCAGATGGTGATGGCAACTCTCTATCCTAGAGGCTCTCTAGGGTGGCTGCGCGAGGCCGTGTGGTGAGCTCATCTTGGAAGGCGGGCGGGGCCGGAAACAGCTTCGTTATTACGCTTATCTCACCCCGTGGCCTCCCCCCCCCCCCCCCCCCCTGATGGATCAGTCGGGTCGCTGTCGCTCTCCCGCGGGACCTCAGGCTGCTCCACAAAGAGGTTCCTAACCTCCCCAGGACAGCGGGCCATAGCGAGGAACACCGCCTCGCGGGAGGGTGGGAGGGTGAAGAAGTAATAAAGTCAGTAAAACAATACAAATTTTTGAAAAATAAAAATAAAAAATGGCTTATTGATACGGTTGATGGCATTTAATTAATCGTTGAAATTATCTGTGAGCTGCTTGGAACCCCGCTTTCCCCTTCCCGCCCAACGGATGACGGGATGACTGGACTTCTCCCTTGCATTCCATCGCACCCCAGTTCAGAAATATGAAAACACCACCGATCAGATTCCGCATTCCGATGTTAACTGGGAGGGGGAGGGGGACTCTGGCGTCGAAAATACTTCGCCAAAAGTTTTAGCGATGTAATCGACGATGTTTGCAGGGAAGTCCGCACCCTGCTGCACAGTGCCCGGCCTTGCCCTGCTCTGCTTCCTATTTTCGCTCTGGAACAGTTCCTGAAACATTGTAATGTTATCGCAGGCTATGATCAATTCAAGCACGCCGCGCCGTGCCGCGCCGCGCTCGGCTCAGGCCTCGCCCTCTGCGCTCGCTTTCTTCACTCGCTTGCCCTCCGAGAATAAATGGCGCGCAAAAACCTTGCACTGCTCCGCGCCGGACCTATTCAACTTCCCGGACGAAACAAGGCGCTCTATCCTTCTCTTCCCTCCGTTTGATGCGTGCACTGCAGATACCATGCCTGTGGGAAGTAAGAGTCTCTGAGTCTCGCTCCAAAGCACTGTGGGGGCCACGCCCATCCCGATCACACCGCACCGTCCCTTTTGAATTCTACAAAATTTGCAATAATTTTTAAAGGGGTTTCAAAAATACTGGTACTTTTACGAGGAATTTACAATGTTTTTGACCGTAATTTAAGAAGACAGTGCTGCGCTATGAGATGGCGAGGACCAACTTCTATACAAATGTGTCTCACCGCCAGCGTAAAGTTTGTTCACGAGTCACTTCCAAAATATAAGCAGGCTTGGCGTGGCGTAGCGTGGCGTGGCGTGGCGTGGCGTGGCGTGGCGTGGCGTGGCGTGGCGGGATAGGCACAAGGTACAGCCCTAGCTGCCCCTCGCGCCACGTAATATTTGAACCTCTACTGTTGTTTTATGGGTCTCTCGGGGAGGGTAGTTTTAGCTCTTCGGTCTTGTTGCTTCTGTTATGCCCTTCATTAGTCAGCCAAATGGCGTGGAACCGGCACGGCGACCAGTGAGAGAGGAGAGCGAGGTGGGGCACGGCGTGGGAGGGTTGATTCGGGCGCGGTGCAGACCGGGAGGGGGGGGGGGGGGACAGCAAGAGAAAGAATGGGCTGTGGAGGAAAGTAAAAACGCGAGGAGCTGTCAATGTCTAAGAGGACAATTAGCTGCATTGTGGAGCCAAGTTTCCCCCGCCCCCACCCCCGCCCCCACCCCCGCCACGAGGTGCTCGTTCAGCAGTGTACGCAGCCAGGCTTACTTAACGAGGGCAACAAGGCCGCCGCACACTTGGTGTTTAAGAAACGCGAGGGCCTGTCAACATGAACGAGTCTGAGGAGGACGAGGAGAGCAGGTGCTGGAGTGCTATGGAGGGACAAAGACAGCTGCTGGCTGGAGTGGCGGCTTGTCGGCTTCCTTCTCAGGCTCCCCTCCGACTCTCTTCCACCCTCACTCCTGAAATGCGCACGGGAACACTCGGAGTTGGAAACTTTGTCTCGCGCTGTGTTGAATGATCACTCTTAGGATGTGCTTGTAGGACTATTTAACTACGGCATCATGATATTAAAGTTAAGCTTCCAACTAGCCTCTTGAGTACGTACAGTAGTCAAAGCCTTTCAAAGTGGGAAGGAAGCGAGATGAAATAGCGCCCCGCACCCGCCCCCGCCCCCACTACCCTCATCTCGAACACTTCACTCCTGTGCCGCGACGTTTCATTGGCCATATCAACTGGGGAGGGGGGGCGGCGGGTCTTATGCTCGGCCTGAGTGACAATAGCCCCATAACCTGCGACACCGCCCCCCCCCCCCCCCCTCCTTCGTCTCCTGCCCCAACCGCACCTCCCCTCACTCGCTCGCTTCCGAAAATAAAGGAGATGGTTTATTGACTTTCTCACAGGGCTGGCTTACATGTTATGCAGAGGAATACAATAATGGAGAGAAACGTGTGAATGCGCTGACTATTCGAATCGATTTCATTCGACTGAGTAGGGTTTATAGTAACTCTGGCGCGAAATTTGAATGGCTGCCTGCATTAGGAGTAGCGTGACAAGAAACAACCCGGTGGGAGTTGATCGGCAGAATTGATTTTTTTTTTACCTTGGCGGTGATTGTGCGCCCCGTCTTAGTCCAGGATGGATCTCGGTCCAAGCTCGCTCGCCTCGCTTTAGGTGAAAGGTGGGGTAATCGTGACGTGACGTCGTTAATCAGAAATTAGTCCTCCGGAGAGGCGGGGCGTGGTCGGGAGAGGCGGGGCGTGGTCGGGCTGGTCCCAGGGTCGTGGCAGTTTAGTGACGTCTCTGTGGCGCGCCTTGTAATTAGGCTAGCAGGCTGGCAGGCTCATTTTCATCCGGAGATATTGGCTCGCGTCAACTCGAGAGACTGTACGGAGAGAGAGTTCCCCACGTCGTCTTGCCCACTGACCTCTGACCCCGGGCCTCGGTGTTTAGTTCAGGCTGGACTGGCGGTCGAATGCACTGACCAGTTCAATTTTGACATTATCTTCTGAGCAAAATGACAACAGACAAACCCTTGTCAGTATTTTGCGCGAGGAAGTTTTGCACAGTGTCGTTCTTATCTCCAGCACTCCAGCGGCTGAAGTAGAACCCGAGCGGCCTCGGCTTGTCCAAGAACTAGACCAGGTTCTTTGAAACAAAAGACGATCCGGAGCAGCGCAGCGCGCCGTAGAACTATTGGGGAGCGCGGAGCCGGACTTAGCACTAAGAAGCTTTGCCATGTGCGGCCTACTTCACTGCTGGAGAACTCTTTCCCCTTCGAAACAGGGCGAGGTAAGGGACCCGCAGCTGCCTAACATAACCTAACCCATTTTCACAGACATAATCCAACCTGGCTACGATCAGTCTAACCTAACCTGAGTCTCTTCATGGCGCTGCGGGTACGCTCAACCGGTTGTCTAACCAACTATTCGCCCAGCCCTAGGTTGATGTCTGTAAGGAGCGGCGAGAGGTCTTTCAGAAACCCTTTGTCCCTGCCCGATTGACTGGCTGGGTGCTCAGAAAAAACAAAACCCAGAAACCAAGGACAAAAAAAATATTTTTGGAGGCGATTTTGATACCTGTTGCAAAATCATCAGGAAGCTTCGAAAAGCATTTTAAAATAGGTCTCAAAATCACCACCAAAATATTCTTTTTCACCCGTGGTTTTTGGGTTGAGTTGCCCAATATTGTGGGTTTTGGTTTTCCTGTGTGCTGGGTGCTGGGTGACCAGCCTGCTGACCAATCTCCTCTTTCTTAATTTTTATGCCCTCAGTGAGATGTGAGGGAGCCCCGGGGTGGGCCTCTGGCTGTTGAGCCTCCTGCGAGCGGAATACTAATGTCGCCTCTCAGTTGGGGCTGGTCCAGGTCGGCCAGGCCAGGTGTCGACCCCTCAACTAGAAAGTTCACTGTCCTCTTTTTTTGACTCACTCATCACTGTAAAAACAAAGTCTTAAATTTACGACACTTTAGAAAAAATAAGTTTCCATCGGTTTTGTCGTAACTTTACGAGTCTATGTCGCGGCATTTTGGACGTGGTGCTCATGCTCTCCAAGCTCAAAAATAGATAAAAAATATTTCAAAATATTACGACAATTTGTCGTAAATTTACAACTGTGCTTTGGAAAGAAATTTTTCAGTGCTTTGTCGTAACTTTACGAGACAGTGATTGATTTTGTGAGCAATGCTGAAGACGCTGTGACCCTGGCCTGCGTTGTGTTGCAGCTGACATTCGAGTCGTTCACGGTGGGGCGCTTCGTGTCCTTCACGACTGACGGCTGCCCTGACGGCTCCATGTCCATCAGCGAGTCGGGTCGGCCGGCCGCCGGCGGCGCGTGGTGCGGCCCGGCCTGGGGCCCCGCGGTGTACTTCTCCGAGACCCGCTCGCTGCTCGTCACCGTCCGCCTCCTCAGGCTGCACAAGGACTCCTCCGGGTACAACTTCGACTTCCGGCTCGGCTACCGCCTGCTGCCGCGAGATCGCGCGGTGGTGCGCTACGGCGGCAAGATCCCGGGTGAGTACACACACACACACGCTGCACGAAGCTCCGCTCCGCCGTGACTCAGAGCTCGACTCCGAACCTGCTGTCTATAAGGAAGTAGTCACACGACCACTGCAAAAAAAAGTCCGGAAGTTCCGTACATTGTTCGTGACGGGGCGGTCCAGGCAAGTTGCTGAGCAGACTTCTCCGTGAAATTTCTGTTGTTTTTCTTTTTGTTTCCGTCACTGGAGCTTTGACGTGGAACTGATGGCAACTCTATCCCTATGTCCCCGAGGTAGGGGAGCGGAGTTAGTTCGTAACTTGCCGGGCGACGGTCCTTATCGATAGAGCCCCCTCTGAAGAGAAGATAAAATACTTTCAAAGTATTTCAAAGTATTTTTTTCTTTCTTTTTCTTCTCACGTTCTTCCACGAAATCGGAATTTTCAGATTTATTCGTGGCACATGCTTTTGACGGGGGACTAACTTTCGCACTGGTATCGTACTGCCTACTGTAGTTTTGTTCTGGCAATGCAACGTCTAGGTAACAAGTTGTCGTCTGCTTGACTTTGCAGAGAACATGCTGTGGCCGCCGCTGCCGGGCGGGCTGGGGCAGAACGCCACGTCGCACTCGGACAACGTCATCCCCGGCATGGGGGGCATCATCGGCGCCGAGCCCACCCCCGAGCCCACCCCGCCCGCCACCGCGCCCCCCGGGCCATGGTGGGGCGTGGGGCTGGGCGTGGGTGCGGGGGCGGGGGCGGGGGCGGGGGCGGGGACGGGGGCGGGGGCGGGCTCAGGGGGCGGACACCGCTCGGGGGCGGACGAGCACTACCTGGGCGACCTGATCGCGGGCACCTACTGCTCGCGCCTCTTCTCGGACTGCGACCGGAAGCCGTGCCGCCTGCAGTCCCCCAACTTCCCCGGCGTGTACCCGAGGAACCTGACGTGCTACTACGCGGTGCGGCAGCACGAGGTGCCCGCCGGCATGCACGCCCTCGTCACCGTGTCGCAGCCCGACGGCCAGCTCACGGGCGTGCGCGCCACGGGGCCGATAGCCGCGGCCAGGGGCGGCTCCAGCACGGCGAGGGGGGCGAGCCGGGGGCTGCGCGTGTGGCGGGAGTGCGACGAGGTCCAGGACTACGTGACGGTCTACGACGGCTACACGACCCGGGACCCCGTGCTGCTGCGCTTCTGCGGCGGCGGCGAGCCCGTGCCCGCCGTCACCTCCTCGGGCCCCGAGCTGCTCGTCGAGTTCTCCACCTCGGCCTTCGGCTGCCTGGAGCAGCCCGGCCCGCTGCAGGCCCTGCACGGCTTCCAGCTCGAGGTGCAGGTAGGCGCCCGTCACACGACATGCTGAGCGGCAGCTCTTCTCTTCGCAGGAAAACAAAACCCAGAAACTGGGGCGAACCAACCCGAAAACCAAGGGTAAAAAAGATATTTTTGGCGGCGATTTTGAGACCTACTCTTAAACGCGTTTCGAAGCTCCCTGATAATTTGGAACAGGTCTCAAAATCACCTCCAAAAATATTTTTTTACCTTTGGTTTCTGGTTTGAGTTGCTCCAGATTTTGCGTTTTAGTGTTCGCAGTCCTGCAATACCAAATCTCAGAATCTGCGGTAACCCAACCAAAAATCCAAAGTGAAAAATATTTTATGTTTTAAATATTATTTTGAGACTTATTCCAAATTGCGATTCGTAGGTTTCTGATCATTTTAAAGTACGTTTCAAAATTACTTCAAAAATATTTTTTTGTTCTTTATCTCTGGGTTGACTACGTCCTCATCGTTGTGCAGGTGCAGTTCGTGGACGCGCGCTCGCCGCAGTACTCCAAGGGCAAGCGGTGCGAGCTGTGGGTGCGCGGCGCGGGCCGCGGGCTGCTGGAGTCCCCGCGGCACTCGCTGCCCAGGAACGCGACGTGCCTGTTCCACCTGCAGGGCGTGGCGCTGCCCGAGGACGACCCGCCCTCGGCGCACGAGCCGCCCGCCCGCTTCCAGCCCGCTCCCTGGAGGGCCAACGCCGCGCTGCCCCCGCCCAGGTACGTCCCAGGCAGGTTAATTTGTAAATTTATTCATCATATTTGTCTAAAATTTGTGACAAATATGTCTTTGTATGAGCAAATTTACCAGAAATATTGCTAAATACAGGTAAATATGGGCACGTATAGGTAAATATGGACAAGTGTAGCTAAATTTAAAATTATATGCCATACTTGAGCTAATTTACCAAAAATTTACATTAAATATGAAGCATATTTGTTTAAATATAACCGTTTTTCGCGGGAATCCTGGGTCAACACGAATCAGAAAACCAAGGGTGAAAAAATATTTCTGGATGTTATTTTGAGACTCATTCCAAAACGCGTTTTGCAGCTTGCTATGATCATATTGATTAAGTCTTAAAATGACCTCCCGAAATATTTTTTTACCTTTCGTTTCTGCGTTGGGTTGACCCAGAACCTGGGTTTGGGGTTCTTCTGTGAGGATACTCTGCCTTGTCTTCTGTCCGCCCGCTCGCGCCTGATCCTCGTATGACTAAGCAGGCCACGTTATCGTTATCCCGCTTTGGGGCAGAATGACTTTCCCGAGCGCGTCCAAACTGACGAGGAGTGTTCGTCCGTGGTGTCTCCGATCCTGAGCCCCCCCCCCCTCCCCTCCCCCGCAGTACCTTGTTCCGCCCTGTCTGCTGCAGCCGCGGCACTCCTGCTTTATTCCTGTTTTTACGAACTGCCAGTTTGAGGTTTGCAATTCCCTCGGCTGGGCCTCGAGCCCCGGGTTCAGCTCGCTTCCCACCGATAACAGCCTGGGGAGGGGGGAGGGAGGGGGAGCAGGGGGGAGGGGGGGGCAGAGCCACACCTGCACGTCCATACCCCTACCAGGACGCATAAAGCTATTGGTCCAATGAATAAAACATGAGCGAGCGTTCGGACTGCGTCGATCATTTATCATTGGCCCGGCTTGGCCCGGCCGTACCGTACCGTACCGCGGGGACGGCGTGCTGCTCCAGGTGACTCCAGGTCGCTGGAGACAGACCGCTCCAAGTCGCTTGCTCCAGATCGCCCCTCTCCCGCCCACGCCGCTGCAGGTTAGGCAGCAAGCCATATGAGCCACATCCCATTCATCTCCGTCGCATCGCCTCGCATCGCGACCCACCCCGCAGTCAGCGCCGTCATTTCCTGTCGCGCGTATCGGGCGGGCTCGTTAGGAAGGAATCAGTGCGCGCGGAAGAATACCAGTCCGGACGCTGAGGCCTGACAGGCAACTCAACCACAAAACCAACGGCGAAATGAAAAAAAAAAGATGAGCTCATTTTGAGACATAGATACTGTAAAATGATCAGGAAGCTAAGAAACGCATTTCGGTGTAGGTCTCAAAAGACATTCCGAAGTCTTTGTTGCGCTCGCTTGCCGTGCGGGTCGCCTGACAGTCCGATGCTCTCGCAGGTTCCGCGTTTGGCTGTCCGTGCTCAAGTTCCACGTGACCACGGGCCAGGACCCCACGCCCACCACTCAGATCGTGCAGCAGGAGGAGGCGTGCGCCTCGCAGCTCCGTGTCTGGGACGGCTCTGCACCGCTCAAGTGAGTGCCTTCGTTTTTATATTCTGCTCTGTAAAATTGTGGATTTTGACTTAAAATAAAAATTTGCCGGTTTTGCTTGTGCCCAGCGCGGACGGGTCTCCCGTGCCGGCGTCCCTGGGGAACAGCTCGCTGCTGGCGCGGTACTGCAAGGACCGGGTGCCGCGCTCCTGCGACCACGGGCTGCTGACGGCGACCTCCTCGTCGCCGTCCTCGCCCTCGTCCTCGTCGCCGTCCTCGCCGCAGGGCGCTCTGCCCGGCGAGCCGCCGCGCAGGCCGCGGCCCTGCTCGCTGGCGGAGAGCTTCCTGAGCTCCGGGGACGCGCTGACGCTGGAGATGCGCACCGTGGAGAGCACGGCGCTGCGGCCCGTCTCCTTCCGCGCGCTCTACGAGTTCGTCGACCTGCACCAGGACGGCATGCCCTTCGGCTCGGGGCCGTGCTCGCGGCGCTTCGTGGTGCAGCCCAGCCAGCGGCCCGGACAGCAGCCGCCGCAGACCTTCCAGTCCCCGCGGGACGTCTTCCTCTTCGGCCGCGGCGGCGCCGTCAACCTCAGGTCAGCGTCAACCTCTGCTTCGATACATCGTCTCGAGCACCCATCTCTCACTGGTTTAAACACACTCTAAATTGTCTAAGAACTTTTTTTTCGGTTCAGACTCAGTAAAGTTTTTACGTAACAAGAGTTAGCTACAGTTGCTACAGTTTTGTTCTTGATCGCAAATTTTTTACAAAATTGTTACTTATTCTAGAGATGTAGATGTACCAAGTTTAAACTATGTTCTTGATTCTTGGGCACACAGAAAAACCAGAACCCAGAATCTGGGGCAACTCAACCCAGAAACGAAGGGTACAAAAATATTTTTGGAGGTGATTCTGAGACCTGTTGCAAAATGATCAGGAAGCTTCGAAACGCGTTTTAGAATGGGTCTCAAAAT
>CABIKL010003504.1:0-10850 GCA_902196195.1 Aptinothrips rufus | reverse complement strand
GATGTATCGGTGCACGCGGGGGTCCCCCCAGCCCCCCCCCCCCCCCCCCGCCCGTCCCCCCCAGCCCCGACACACCACGTCCCGTTGCAGAGCGGAGGTACTAGGAGTCAAAGGGGATGAGCAACGGGCGGGTCGATTCGGGCATGGAGTGAGACCGAGCGATGCACCCAACAGCAGAGTGAGCGAGTGAGATACAGTCGAGCTCGACTCGCCCGCTGCTCCTACCTCTGGGAGGTGCTGTGCCTGGGGTCCGTTCTCCAGGGGGACAGGGACGGCCAGCGCGGCGAGTGGAGCTGTTTGTGGTGAGCAGAGTGATTCAATTTCCACACCAACAGCCGCGCGGCCGGCCGGGGCCAGACCGCGTGTTTGGAACGGATCGAGAGGGAGAGAGTCGCCGAAGTCACGTGACGCTTACTGTTTACCTACTTTGGGATATGAATTGAACCCGTACGGCGTAATTTCGATCAGATAGGGATGATTCATAACGGAGTTCTTTTCGCACTTCTAACACAGGATATGAGTGATCAGATTTCTTTCCGAACACGTAAGAAAAGGTCAGACAGACAAAGCAGCGTCGCAGAATTTTCGCCGAATTTTTCAAACTTATTTGCTATGAGAACAAAGATTATTATTGAAAAAAAAACAAAAAAAAACAACTAAAAAACGCTGATCGAAATCACCCCAAAACACAGAACAGGAGGAATGCAAACAGTGGTGGGACTGGCGATCGACGCCAACTCCGACTCCCGAGCATGGCTTGGCAGCCACAGGCTCGGCCACAGGTCTGGTCACGAGACGACTGCGACTCTCTCCCCGCGCAGCCTCTCTGGAGAAGGTGCGGGGGAGGGCGAGCTCACCTCACCTCACCGCGCCAGTCATGTTGTTTGAGCCAATGTTTCTCTGAATTATTTATTACGCTGCTTGAGTTCGGATGCTTGTCACGCTGGTAGCTTTGGGGGCCTTATAATAGGCGGGAGGCTTCTAATGTGTTGTCTGTCAAGGGAATGGAGGCGAGTAGGAGCGGACCACAGGCAGCTCGCTCGTATGGCGATGGCGCGGTGGAGCGCGGTGGTGAGGCAACAGAGACATAGCCGTGTTTCAACTGGACATTGAAGGGATTAGCCAATGACAGTTATTCAGGATCTCCCCCCCCCCTGAGAGCGTTGGATCAGAACAATGCTGTACGATATGCAAAGTAAAGACACTATTTTGAGGACGTCGCAGCATTTTAGAGTCAAACGTCAAACTAATAGAATACTTAAAACGAATGGTGAAATGAAAAGTCATCGCATTTTAAAGCGATGATCTTCGCACTCACGATGCGATAAAAACTCATCGCACTTAAGGTGTAGTTTTCATGATCTTTCAATTACACAGCGCTGCTCTAGCCTCACAATGCACCACGAGATCCCCCTGCAGCAGATCTCCCAGTGTACAAGACACTAACTTGCCACCTTGATGGAGTGCATGCCTTTATGGCGGCTCTGGAGGCCGAGCGGAGTGGGGCGCGGTGGGCGGGGGCGGGGCCAACAGCTCATGGCGCGCGGAGCTAAAGAGAGCCCTTGACAGCAGCAGACGGTGGCTCGCAGTGAGCACGGGCGTGCTCAGCCCTTGCAGGGCGAGAAGCGCAATCAACAGCCGTACAGTGGCTGGCTCGCTGGGGCTGCTGGGTTGGCGTGGGAGGGGAGGGAGGCAGCGGTAGCACTTGACGCGATCTATGGCCGCGTGGGCGGGCGTGGGAGAATCGCACCACAAACGTTTTTATTTTTATTTACGGAAAAGTTCACAACCCCTACTCCTACTAGAAAGTGAAAGAACGAGATAGGCCCCTCTCCTAAAAAGGGTATCAGTTGGGCAACCTTTGAGCCAGCCCTCAATAACCTCTTTAAAAGGAAAGGACTCGATTTCCAATACAATCTTTAATTCAATGACTTAGCAGCTTATGCGCTCACGTCAACTCTCCCCTTGTCTGGACTCTCTAGCGGGGAGAGAGGGGAAAGCAAACCTCCTTCGAGTGGATCATCACCATCAACTTGTTCATCCCAGAAACAGCTTGCTTTCCATCCAGCAGGTGAACTTGGCAGTGAAGCGAGATGACGTTGCCCAGACGTCAGGCCACCCCACGCCAAGCCACGCCAAGCCACGCCACGCCACGCCACGCCACGCCACGCCACGCCACGTGGGGGAGGAAGCAGGTCGGGTATCACCTCCGAGGAGCGATGCGGCTCGTAAAAGCAAGGCAAGCGTGAAAACTAGCGCGCCACCCGCAGACTGGCAAGCAGAGCCCATGAGCAGATGACACACACGACGAGCAGGTGACCTGGAGGTACGTACCCTGGCAACAGTAGCCGATTCAGGATTCATCCGGGGGAAGACGAGGGGAGAATTAAATATTAAATTAGAAGAAGCAGTTGAACGTCCAATTACAGCGCATACGCCATGCACACTTGGAAGTAGCATGATTTATTCCACATTTTTGTGAAAATTTTCTATAATTTGGTTCATGCGTAGAAAGCTTTGTGCAGAATTTTGACGAATTATTCAAGAATTATGGAATAAAACATAAAGTATATTCCATTATGTTCTACCTAACATAATCTACTTTCCTTTTTACGTGTTTGCGGGGCAGTTTGTCCATCCCTCGGGGGATGTTTTGTGTTTTTCATATCCCATTCTATCCGCTCCCTCTACATGCACCTTCATACAGCGTTTCATTGTCGCGACTTCAAGGAAAGCCCTTGGACGTATTCGAAACCAACCCCATCAAATCATTTCGCCGCTTCTTCTCTAAAACAGTCCTAAGCCTTCACTCATACACAGAAAAAAATCAAAATCCAGATTCTTACGCAACCGAACAAGAATTAAGGACAAATAATAAAATCTAACGTGTGTGTTTCAAGATACATCCCAATTTTGAGAAGGACTTCAAAGCGGACTTCAAACCACAGAATCCGTTTGACTTTGGAGGGTGCTTGGTACTCACATTATCTTTCTGGTACGCTGTAGACACCTGCTCCGGACCTCCATCGAGCAGACCGGGCATCGCCGCGAGACGTCCCTCCACATCTGACCTGCAAGGATCAACAATGACCATTAGTGTCGTTATCAATTAACACTCGCGGGGAACTGTGCGGGCGGGTCACAGGGCGCGACCTAGAGCAGCGTGGCGCGCCGTGGCGCGGGGAAGGAAGTACAATGGCAGATTAGTTTATTTATGTATCATCATGTGATCACATTAGAGCAATTCGAGGTCAATAACTCAGGCCTGACGGCCTATTTATTGAGGCGAAAGCCATTGAACTGCGCCCCCGGGCGGGCCAGACATAGTGACATAGAGGCGCTGCGGTTAGGGTCCCAGCACAAGGTCTACGTTTGGACGGGGCTAGAGACCCTAGAAACAGAGAGGCGACAGTAAATGTCATGGCGGCTTTAGGCCTTCGGTCCCCACACTCTCACCGCTCGCCCACAGTGTAAAAAAATAAAAAGAAGAAAATTGTATTCGTCATTTTGGCGATGTTTTTTTTTTTACGACAATGTCGTCATTGCCGCGCTTGACGACAATGTCAGCACCCATGTATTGTGATAACAAATTTGAACCTATTTGATGATTCTATCGTCACACGACGGACTTGTCGTCTAACTGACGGAACTTGTCTTCATTTTGCTAGCTCAGATGAATGTCGTCAAGTGACGACAAACTTTTACAGTGCATAGTGACGCATGTCGAAGCGATTAGTTATGCCCCCAGCTGGGTCAAGGCGCGGCTTGCCGTAAGGCCCACTGCCGCCATGACACTTGTGCCTCTCCCCTTCCAGGATCTCTAGACCAGACAGGCCATGCCGGTGGAGGGTCGCAGACATTGTGGGGCAGACAGAGCAGCGGCACCCGAAACGGGTTACCGGCTAGACTGACGATCAAATAGACGGGGAAGGGAGGGGCACCAGTGACTAGGAACCGCAAGTATCAATAAAAGTTCTTCGGAAAAAATAAAGTTTACTTTAATTCAATCTTTTGATTCTGTGGAAAATCAGTAATGACACGCTCTCTTTTGTTTCGGAGAAGGATGGGGAACCTCATGTTCATGAGACAACACACTGAGTTTGTTCGGAGGTGTGACCTGTGCGAGGACCTGTGACGGACGATCTGAGGCAATGTGCTCAATGAAAACAAAATTTAGAATTTACCAAAGCAAACTCAGATTTTGAGTCGCAATACAAACGAAATCCTTCGCAAGATTTGTGCGTAGCTTGCGAATAATGTACAAAAACCATGCTATTATAATTGCGAAATAAATTTGTTTATAATACACAATAATGCCTTCAAACTCGTTCTATTAAAAAGCAGCTGTTCCCAATAATTTAACAGTGTTTAGCTCGGTGTTGAGCTTTGTTATCCAACATCTGTATTGCGATTCGATCGTCTTACATTTGGAACATCTGACGTACCTAGACTAGACACTGGGAAGCTGGTGCTGTAGCAGGGACGAGTTGTTTGTCTTCTACCGGAGACCAAACTCCCACTCAACCCTTAGCGGGAGAACAAAACACAAGTTGTAACCGGATGCGGGAGGGGTGAGGCGGGGCGGGAGGTGGGGTTCACTGGACACCCCGTAGCGAGAGGGGTGGAACATAGGGGCCGCCGGCAGAGGGATGATGTGGGTAGCACCGAAAGAATACACTGCCAGAGCAGAGGGGAAGAGAAGGGTGCATGGGGCTCGCCTCGCGCATCCTTGTAATGAACGCGAGTTAAACCGTTTGTATGGCCTCACGCCTGTTGCCACTAACAAACATGTTCCCAATACAGGGCGCGCGTGGAAATAAAAAAAAGAGAGAAACAAAAGTGTGCGACGCTGTGGGAAAAGTTACTTGCACTGGATGCTGCGGTCCACTGCGAGCTCATCTGCACTTATCTGTGTGGGACGCGCTCGCAGCAAACTGCAACAAAACGTCGAAATAAGGTAC
Organism: Aptinothrips rufus; assembly: GCA_902196195.1. Taxonomy (NCBI): domain Eukaryota; kingdom Metazoa; phylum Arthropoda; class Insecta; order Thysanoptera; family Thripidae; genus Aptinothrips; species Aptinothrips rufus. Next base: position 5,889 of record CABIKL010003504.1, on the reverse strand, counting down.
AGTACCACTGCACTCAAAATGTTGTAAGAATAATTCTCAACACAGTGCTGTATAGTTTGGGCGTGACAAACATTTCAGCTGGAATGCGCGTAGTGCTAAAGTTGAAGGGGGCGGGCACTGGGAAAGAGCTCATGAATTGCGTACTACGGAATTGTAAAAATAATTTAGACTCCACGATTTTACTTATATTACGACAGTGCAAAACTGTCGCGGATCCAGGACGACATTCTCGAAAGGGGGAAAGGAGCAATGTTATCTTAAACGCGATGTCCATCCTCCAGGAGATCCAGCGAAGTCATGACGACAGTAGATTCTCTATCGAGTCTCTTCTTGTCTTCCCCTTCAGGACACAAAAACTATCATCGTGCAATTATTTATATTTTATTGAAATTTTGAGTTCAGTTGGGCTGTTACTTTGAAAGCAGCTTACACTTTCAACGGACGCACCTCATAATGCACGAGGGCACGAGAGTCAAAATACCGAAAACTCCTTTTGGTTTGGAGCCCCCCCCCCCCAGCAACTTTGAATATTCGCACTGAAGCAACGTTGAAGACTACGAGACTGCGTTCGTCGATCATTACACCAGCTGCCTCAGGCCGTCGCGTGGCGTGGGGTGGCGTGGCGTGGCCGGGCCAGTGTTATTGAAAGGGGATAACGCCAACAAATCGTGAGATCATTTCGATACGAGCGACTAACCCTAAAATCATAACAAGTATCATTGGCGCCCCGCGGTGCTGCACGAGTCGGGCCGTGCCAGGGCGGGGCCGAGGGGTCTTGGGCAGGGGGGCGGGGCCGAAGGGGTGGTGATGGTCGGCAGGGGTGGGGGAGCAGGCGGGTGGTTCTGGGTGACCCGGGGGTGCAGATTCCCATAGCAGCGGCCTCCCAGGAGGGACAGCAAGCCCAGCCATAGTGATCCATCAGCAACGGGACGCCCCGCGGCACCCCCGCGGCACACCCGGGGCACACCCGGGGCCCCACCTACTACCCCCACCCCTGCAGACCCCCCTCAGAGAGACAGAGAGTGACACGCTTTAACGATGCCAGTCACTGACAATGATCTGGTGAGATCATAAGTAAATCACAGGAATGTCTCATTTCCCCTGGACGAGTTCAAAACATAATTTTTCGTGACGGAACATCTCTGGGGGCAGAGAATATATGGGGTACTGTTAAGAGTAACCGATAAATGCGGCCCAAGTGCAAAGAGAAACTTCTGTCTCACTCCCTCTCAAAGAATCAGGTAAAAGGCCGGGTGAGACAAAAAGTCGCTTTCTGGGCGCTTTTTGGCAACACTGTTGCGGCCGTCTCCCCCCCCCCCCCTCCCCCCGCACCTGCGACAGAAACAACTAACGCACGCGTCGTGCGCCACGCGCGTGTCCAAGTCGGTAACAAGAGCGGCGCGCGCGGCGCAGACCGGCGATGCAGTCCGGGGGGTAGCAACGGGCGGCAGGGGGCACGGCCAGCAACAAAGAGTCCAGCATTTTGGAGAAAGTATTAAACGTAACGAGGCTTTAATACGCTCGCAAGCCACATATAGGGTCAGTGTGGGTGATAAATGCGCATGGTAAAAACTAAACAGCCCTCTAGAACCGGTATTTGAACCCTTGACTTCTACGTTGCGATTTATTTCGTCTGAGCAGGTGTTTGTCATGATCTCATATATGAGTGGCCGCGTTCGACATTTTGGTTCAAATACCGGCTCCAGAGGGGTGTTCAGTTTTTACCCTGGGCATTTATTACCCACACTGACCCTTACGATGTTTATTTTATATGGGGGCGAGAAAAACGCGTGACGTCATTTGTAAACGACCTCTATCCTGGCGCACTTCCAGCGTGTGCTTCATCGGTAGGGAGGAAGGCTCGCATGTCGCGGCACGGCGCGGTGCGGCGCGGTGCGGCGCGGGCGGCCCGAGAAAGTAAATTGTTAGTTTTCACATGGCATGGACCTGCCGCCGGGAGGAGCGCGGTGTCACTTCGCGCGGAGAGGAAGGGGTCAAAACAAAAGCAGACTGCCCCGCTGAGCCTGTCGCGTGGTGCGAGCAGGGAAGGGGAAGGAGGAAGGGGGAGATCTCCGCGGGGGGCGCCCTCCGGCGACCCCCTTCACCCCGCGACCACCAAACAAACTCGCCTCCCCGTGTAAGCCTCAACGGCAACATGTTTTCGAACACAATTGGAGTGTCGATCATCAAGGTTTGTACAAACTGAATCGGCGGTCTGAAATGCCGCAACACACATGCATATGACATTATAGTCCAAACATACACGTGAAAACATTAATATCTGGTTTTCGAAAGATTCTGTAAGCACTCCAATGAAAGGTGGATGAGTGGATGATACTGGAATGTAAGTCAGACCGCTTACGTTCTGAGCAATTGTCATCGGATTTATCATTCTATTCAAATACATTGACGATGTTTGCAAAAGAGGGGCTATAGCTTCGAGACATAAGGCCCTCGCGTACCTCACAAGCTCTGCCTTGCAAGAGGAGCGAGCGCATAGGGCCCCGACACAGGCCTGCATGCAGGCGGGTAGGCATTGTGGTGGCAACAATGCCGCGCCCTGTCATGAACGCCGGTACTAAGGCCCTCCAAAGCTTGGCCACGTGGACAAGGACCTGTGAGGAGGTCCCGCTGAGGACCCGTAAGGACCCCGTGCAGCTGTGTGGAGCGAGGCACGCGCGAAGGAGAAGTACCCCCCCCCCCCCCCCCCCCCCCCCCCCCCCCCCCCCCCCCCCCCCGCCCCTCCCCGTGTCATGTCCAGGATGTTCAAGGATACAATGCAGGAACAACAAACAGACCGCGCGTCCCCATCCCACGGCGTCAGCAGCAGAGGGGCGTGCGCACTGCACCACATACATGACATGAACTGAAAAGGAGAATCGTCTTGCACTACACTGAAAAAACAAATGTATAGTAACTACACACTTGAAGTGTATAGCAGTGTTATACACTTCAAGTGCGTTGTTTACTACACCTCAGGTGTATAGTTACTACACACTTGGAGGGCTGGCGCCTATGCTGCTCCATGGACAAACTACACACTTGAAGTGTATAGTCAGCTATACACTTCAAGTGTATAGTAAACTACACATTTGAAGTGTATAGCACCCGCTATACACTTGAAGTGTATAGTTACTATACATTTGTTTTTTCAGTGTACAAGATGTAAAGGAGGAGGTGGTTTGTCTAGTTTAGAATGTCGTTTCTTCTAGTTTAGAGCAGAAATGTTCAGCTGGAATATGTTTAACATAGCGATTAGCCCTATTATTTGATTCTTTCTCAAATGATACTACATGGGAAAGCTATACACGCACTGCTGCAGGTGTTGGTAAGTCTGCCAAAGAAGGCCGTTGGTATTCCTGCCTCGAGCCAACCAGTATACGCAATTATTTATGGCTAGCTTACTGCAAGCGCTCGGGACCGTGGAGAAAAAGCAGCAGTTTCAGTCCCAAGAAGCAAGCAGCGTCGATTCCAGAAGAGAAGCAGCAAGGTTACCAGCATGCAAACGTCTTTGAGCACTTGCGAGGAACGGATCATTTGGCAGGTCTCACACTTTCCATAGGTAACTTTGCAGGAATTAGTCATCCCTCCGATTCAATGCGCTGTGAATTTTCCATACGCCTGGACAGATTAGTCAGTTTGGCAGATTCCCCAAAGCACTACGTAAGTGTGCCAGAACATTTTCTGGAAGTGTTTCTTATCGTTTACGTACGGTACAAAATCACCTGAAAATCTTCATTTTTAGTTTGACATTTCGCGGTGAATAAGTTGGTTTCTTTCTGCGGCGATAGTGTGTGCTACTGATCTATGTTCGAAGAAAAGAGAGGAGAGAGGCAGCCGGATATCTTGGGTGGAGCGGCGGGGAACGGAGAAAAGGAGAATGGATGGTATAGGCAAGTGAAGGGAGGTTCGCAGATCTTCCGCGGATGGGCTCTTCGACAGCTTTACTGCGAGAATTGGAATTCTCTGTTGGTGAAGCGGATAGTTGAGAGCGCTTTTCGCTGACGTAATTTTGTCGTATCCTGGCTATACGTGCAAGAAAGCAGGGCTGCTGTGAGCATGGGTGAATCACATCAGCAGTATATCCCAATCAAGAACCAGCCACAGACACACCAAGCAGTCCCACTTCCTGATAAAAACGAGAGCCTGCAGTACAGTTCGGTACCCGACCCACCTCACCCCACCCGGCCAGCCACGGCACCCACACAATATACGCACATCACGGCAAACCAACAAAAACAGTCACAACTACAGAAAAACAGCCTGAATTGATGTGGGAGGAGACGGGCAATAGGGTCTTAATCATTGTGGATTAGGTTTATATAAACTGACACAATCACAAGGACAACAAAGAGCGGCCGATTGAGAGAGGGACGCTGGCGAGGGAGCGAGAGAGACAGGCGCAGCGAGGAGGAGGGGGGCGGGGCGCGAGCGGTCAGCCCGCATCATTCATTTTCTCACTTATTTCTGAAACAAGCTGAGCCGTACAGCACGTCATACAACACGGTGGCACTCCCTCATTAGAAAAACTCGTCAGCATAAAAAGTTTGAAAACGTCAATTTTCCAACAGTTTGGGAGACATTATCTGATTAGAGTAGAGGCTCGCTGCCGCGGAGGGAAGGGAAGGGAAGGGAAGGAGATGTATACTAAAGCCCATAAAGACAGAACGTTCTGCACGGGCCGTTCACAACGTAGCGAGCGAGAGCTGGTTGCCTAACTACCTTTCCGGCAAGAACCAGTCACGCAATGGACTACAGAAGTGACAAAAGTATACTTCCGAAAGAAAAAGAGAAAAAAGACCTGTTACACACAGAGGTCGAAAGACTGCAATACTGAACACGAACTGAATGATGAGCTGGGATCTGGAGGGACATCGATCCAGAATGTGATGAGTTGAACCTCGACTGGAGTTCAGCATAAGTCACTCCTCTCAAGGCGCGAGTAGGACGGCACGGTATCGTCACTCCGCCCTCGGCATCCGAGTCCGTGTCTCCGCGCCGCAGATCCAAATCAATTACTTCACACATTATCATCCACTTGTCTCCAATTCCAGCGCCGCGCCGCGAGGTCTTTCTGTCCCTCCTCTCTGTTGTCACTTGTCCTCCACGCACGCACCATTACCGCGTCGTTCTTCTTCCGGTGGCATCCAAGGAAGTATACTATCGTCACTGCAAGAATCGAACCTCGAAAGCCGCCATGTTGGATGCATTGTTTCGCATGAAAAGCCTCTTGCAGGCCAAGAATGGTATGTCAATTATTTCACGAATCTCTCTCCCTACCATTAAAAGTCAGTTACTGGCCAAAAAAGGTGTTCTTCAAAAAACCACAAGAAATTTGAAGAAAAAGAAAAAGAAAACGTCGTGGAACATCAGCAGCAAACATTTTTGCTCTACGGATATCGTTGTTAAGGCTGCATTGATACATGTGCGCCTATATTCGCTATTTCAGCTTGTTCAGCGTGTCCCAAGGCGTGGCGTGGCGTAGAGTGGAGTGGCGCAGAGTTGGCATGGCATGTTCACACACCAACCAGCAGGCGCGAAAGCTCGAGCTGCCCAAGGCTGAGCCGTAGGGCGTGGCGCAGAGGGTCGGGCTACAGATCATGTAGATCCTCGGTGTTAACCGATGCTGTGTAAGGAATACTAATGGGCCACGAGCCGCCGCGCCGCGCCGCGCCGCACCGCCCCCGCCCAGCCCCGCCCGGCCCCGCCCCGCGGGCCGCCCTCCTCGGGTCGCGCCGACCGTCATTAGTATTTGCTCGACGTTCTGTCGGCATTTACAGGTTCACACTTCACGCTCAATTTAACAGCGCTAATGGTGCGCCCCGATAGAAGCGATATAGTTCTCGCGGTCGGACTTCGACGGGGAAGGGGCGGGGGGGGGGGGGGGGG
>CABIKL010003503.1:0-10850 GCA_902196195.1 Aptinothrips rufus | reverse complement strand
CCGTACCCTTATGACATAAAATATATTGAAACTACCCTTAAACGACAGATTAGACGTCCGCAAACCTTTAAAACGTGATCAGCGTCATCAGAAACCCCCATTTTGACACCCGACACGACCTTGTCCGGAAAAAGTTCATATCCGCCCTTAAATCACACCTTAGTCATCCCTTACAACCAAGCTTTAAAATTGAGCTACAATGCTGAAATTCAATCCCCGCCGAGATTTTAGTGAGAACTCATCACAAACCAAAATTTAAGACGATCGGTCAAACCATTCGGAAGTTATCGTGCGCACAAGAACACAAACACAAACATACAAACAAACACACAAACAAACACACAAACATCAAAAATTTCTTGCGGTCATGTAACTGGCTTCGCCTCAGCTCAGCCAACCAGAAATCGTACTACCCACAATACTGGATTGTGAATTTTTATCCAAAGAGTACGATATTTTTTGCAGTGAATTGGAAACCAAAAGTTTAATGATAAAAGAGGGATTCCAACCCAGGGTAACGTTTAAGAGATAGTGTCTTGAAAATGCGACCACAGTGACTGCAGTCATTGGCAGCCGATCCAATGAGTCCCTGAGAGTTATTTTGGAAGAAGTGGCACCCGGATGCCATGGTTCATCTCTCTGGAACAGCGGGTTCTGGTGCTCTCGTAACATTCGACGCACACATCCTCCTCATCTCATTCGAAGGGCCGAATTGCTAAATTAAATCACGTCCGGCCGTGGCAGAGCTCTCACCGGGCAGGCTAGGGTAGGGGGCAGCTTACGGCGTTACGGCGTAGTCCAGTCAGTGTGTGCAGACAGAGAGGAGGAGAGGAGAGGGAGGGAGAGCAACGCCACCAGCTTCACTTTCCGCGCGGCCACTCGCAGCGGCACGTCACACCCGGCCTGGGGCGCAGCACGTGCTCTGGGAACTCACGCACGGCCAGGGTGCCGGTGAGAGAGAAAGAGAGAAGAAGAGAAACAGAGAGAGAGAGAGAGAGAGAGAGAGAGAGAGAGAGAGAGAGAGGGACTGGACCACTGCCAGCATCAATAGTAGCGCCAGGTCGTCGCCCCGCAGTGAACGGAGCCAAGTCTCGCCAACCTGACCCAGTGTACGCCACGTAACGCCGTATTGATATAATATCAGCGCGGTCATCTCGGCAATCCACGACCAGACACGGGAAACTGGTGGGCTCCAGAGCCCACTAGCGCTTTCTGTCACTGTCGCACTCACTGAACTCTTACGGCGAGAGGAAGAGAGACAGATGCAAAGCCCAGAGCCCACCCATGAGAGTAGTGGGCACTGACCCGTTAAGGCTGCCTTAAAATCAAATATTGTACCAATTTTTTCCCCAGCCTAAGAACTGACAGCTCTCCAAAGGTTTATTTCCTGTAGACCAAGGGTCAAGCTACTGAATACAGTAGAAGAGATTCGTTCACCAATTCATACTCAGCGGCTCAGATTGCGGTTTAACATGCGATTCGGCAGGGTTCGAGACAGGTATAAGCGAATTCTTAAGCTGAAGCAACATCTATTTCTACTGTCTTAAGTCTTATGGGTAAATTTTGTAAATAAACCCAAAGAGAACATCCCCTTTGAGCGAATAAAACCAAAAACCTGCGTCGGAAATTCTTGTTTGTCGCGACAGCCCGATCCAAAGTCTTGAAATTCTCAAAAAAATCGCAACGATTCATAACATTTCGACGGTCATGGTGATGATTTTCATTTTCCAATAAGAAGATAGGAGTCAGTCACGTAATGTACAAAATTTCGGTATTTCTGTTACAAATATTGATATTTAAATCGTTTTCAAAAGAAATGTAAGATTACCGGAGTTACTCAGTACTGCAATTGCCATAAATAGACCAAAAACACTAAAATTTCAACTCAATATAAGTGGATGTTATTGCATACAATCCTGTTATCACTGTGATCATGTAATCCTGTGTACACACTTTAGTCGAGCGACTGACCCCCCGGAATAAGTCATAAAATTTTTTTCTTAAAATTACTAATTTGAGCTAAAACCGCCGCTAATTCTCTGAAAAGAAATTTTCCGGTGCTTTTTACGGGAATTTTCTTCACAGTGCTCTTATAGTGAGCCGCTGCCCCGCACATGGGTCGTGGTTGCCTCACCTCACCTCACCTCGCCGCGGTGAGATCTGATATGATACGCCGACTGAACATCATCCTATCCATAACGCATCGCATCGCGGCATGTGAAACCGTATTGAACGCCACCCACTGAGCGGACAATGGGCCGGGCCGCGCTGCTTGGCTGAGCACGCGTCCAGCAGGAAAACGAGCGAGGGGTGGCGTGGCGTGGCGCGGCACGGCACGGCACGGCACGGCACGGCATCGGGAGGACGAGGTACTCAACACTATGGTACCTTTCAAACACAGCACTCTTTCCCGGCCGGCTGACAACAGTGAGCGACACGTTAGAAATCCGGTCGAAGACGGATCACTAGAGACGAATCACAACTGCGGGCTTAGAACGAGGCTTAGAAACACTTTTTCTTTCATGGACTAGGAGCGTATGAATTTTTCTCCAGCACTCTTCAAATACTAAGGAAATGCCGCCATGAAATGTCCCAAACGTTCTGAAAAAAAAAGGGTCTAAAATAAAAATTGTGAACTAATTTTTAATTTTTGCCTCTATGCAGGAGCAATTCCGGCCGACCGCAATTCACGCTGCTGCTATCTCCATCACGTTGGAGACCTAGGAGGAACTGTAAGTAGTGGACACGACAACAGAACTCTGAAACGGAGGTGGCGAGAGGCGGGGGAGCAGGGGAAGAGAGAGGGTAAGAAACGGGGGCGCCTGCGTACGATGGGTGTCGAGATATACGACAGTAATGACAGAGTCCACCGACTCGGACAAAGCCTTGCGAGGCGTAGTGCACATTCGTAAAAACTGCACAAGGTGACAGCGCGGTTCACCGCACCGCTCAGTGTGAATTTTTACTGTTCCTCACTTTTGGCTCGTTCGCGGCCCTGCATAAGCTTGATCTAAAATATGAAAGGGCTGTGCGGCGAACGCTATAAAAGCATACAACATAAAACTGTCAAAATACGTTGAGTCCCGTTGAGTATGCGCCGCACGCGTATTGTGTTCGAGTTACCCTTCGTTATATTCCCAGCAACATAACGCGTTCCGCAACCGAAAAAGAGAATGTCAAAACCGTCAAAACGCTTTAGATTTTCAATCGCCCTTGGCGTTTAATCAGCTGTAGCACTTGTATTTTATAGATAATTTGCAGTGCTGCTTGTAAAAAATTCAAAAATTCGCCCAGGCGTTAGAAATATGACACCTTCTGGCAGTCTGTTTTCGGTTTCAATCGACGAAAGCGTTAAACTTTTAAGTGCCTTGGGTTTTCAAAGTATACCACACGCAAAAAATTTATTTTTCTTAAGCTGTCAAAATCAGCAATGTTGTCAAAAATTCTGCTAAATTTTAGCCGAACTGCAGATAGCAGACAACTGTAGCTCCTCAAAAATATAGCCCTAAATTTGGCGTGCTCGGATAAAGTATACGCAAAGTCGACCCCTCGAGCGAGGCCCCAAAGGCCGGCACTCGCTCCGGAGGCGGTAAAATTTTGGATGGCGTACGTGTTGGAATCAATTTATGAAATTGTTCGCAGGGCGAGTTCCCAACACAACTACATTTTAGAACGATATCTGAAAGAAAAAAAAATTATTGCTGGGCCGCAATTTTTTTTCTTTTTTTTTCTTCTTTTTTTTTTGGGCGTGTAGCCTTGCTTTTTGAGACACTTTCGACGTCAGCCTACGTGGCATCAGTCAGTCAGAGTCAGGTTGGTTGTGGAGATTCAGCATTCAGCCGGCACTTGACTGCCACTACGGGAGGAACGGGCTAATTAGGTGAGCAGGTATTATAGGAGGGGCGGACCACGGGCCACGGACCTGGCGCGCGACTCGCCCACCGGCGATCACCCACCCTGCCCCGCCCCGCCACGCCCCACCCGATGCTCCCACCGTTGATATGCGGTTTCTCGAGTTGGGACGGCAAACAATCCTGAAGCACGGGCAGCAGTAACCACGGCTAACAACAGCGGACCGACCAGCACCAAAGCAAAAGAGCTTTCACTCTCAAAAAGTATCAGCTCGACACGTTCCCAGACTAGAAGGCAAGTAGAGAGAGGAGAGGAGAGGAGAGGAGAGGAGAGGAGAGGAGAGGAGGGATGTCAAGCAACAACAAACATAAGCTTCGTTTGGCGGACCGCAAGCGCCGCCTGGCGGGTGTGTGGTTTGGATGATAAAAGGTCGCAGCTCGTCTCGTGACAAGACAGATCAACCAAAGGGTCCTTGCGTCCAGCTCCGCCCTCAGCGATCTGTATACCGCACCGCAATGAACGATGGCTGCCAGTGAAAGGATGCATGTGAACGACCTCTGACCTTGTAAACTGTTAAAACCTTGTAAAGGATTTTAAGCATACGTAATACAAACCATGATTCTTCGAAATACGAAGAAAATCCTTTGTAATACGAAGAAAATCCTACGTTCTTACGTAGAAAATTCTTCGTAAGCTTACATATGCTTAAAATCTTTCGTAATACGAAGAAAATTCTTCGTAAGACGAGGAAATTTAATAGTGTAAAGTAACTTAAGTCTATGAGAGTGAGTCGTTGATCTAGAGCAGGGGACCTCACAGAATCGTCATCACTTTGGTAAAGTCTTTCCTCTTCTAAAATAAACAAGGTGTGTAGCAGCTTTGCAGGTGAGTCCTACGCCCAGTTTGAGAGAGAAGGATACTGTTGTCCGCTTCGATCAGCTCTGACGAAATAACTGGTGAAAAGAACCCAGAGGACGATTCGTTTAGCTGGATCTCTGCTTTCTCACCCATCCAATCGGCCGGCCAGGGCAGGGCGCGGCAGGACACAGCCGAAAGGAGATATAAAGTGCCGCGCCCATTCCATCCGATGCCATGACCACTCCTCCTAGAGGGCCTCCTGTAAGAGGGTGGCAACGCCTGTTCGGCATTCTCATTGGGTGTTATTGCAAGTTGAAGTTCAAGCAGCACTGCTGACCACATGCCCGCGTTTCAGTGAGAACACGATGTAGAGAGAATGAGATCTAGAGCTTGTGACCGTGTCTGCGAATAAATTGGTGCGCCTAAAGTCAGTCCATATCACAGTCGCACTACCTACCACGCAGCTGTTGCTGGCGTTCGCTTGTTTGGCGTAGTTTTGCCACCTCAAATCGCCTCGTAACAGAAGTTATTCGGCACTTTCAACTAGAGGCCCTCTGCTACTCACTCGCTAATCCCTACCACCTGGACCATTGCTCATCATAAAGATTCGCAAGGAAAAGATGAGCGAACCCCGTTCCGGCGTTTTCATTGGCTCACAGTCTGCCGTTCACTAATTTCATGGTTTCTTTGGACGAAATTCTCCCATTGGTGCAGCCATTTTGTTTTTCGACGAAATTGCTGTTTGTTGTGTTTGTTGCTGACGTCAGCAGCAGAAAACTCGCTCATCTTTCGGTTGAAAATCTTAAGGCGGGCGAAATGGGGAGCAGGCAGATAAAGGGGAAACGCTAACCCTTTCTTTCCTTGCCGTGACGAGCTGCCACAATCTCAAGGCCACTCACTGGAATCGGCACCAGCATTGATAGGAGACACACGGACTCGAAAATATTACGCAGAGTGGCAGAGGATGGCTGATGAGTATCTAAAATAAAAATAATAAAAATCTTGGATCGACTAGGCACTTTCCAGATTGGAACAAATATTTCTTGTCACGTCTCGTGTCGCCAAAGTTCTCTCAGCTCCCAGTGCGCTTACAGCACGCTCGGCTCCACTGTCTGGACATATCACGTCAGCCCCTGCTTTGCATTCAAAGAGGCCTGAGCAACTATATAAGAGCCCGCTGCTCTACACATATCGAGACACTGATCTGCATTTCTCAGAGCTGCAGCACCCTGCTTCAGACTGGAGATAGAGACATTGGGTGGGCTAGGCCGCTCCGAGTCAGACTCAAGGCCGACTCGTGGGAATTGGGCACCCTGCCGCCACTCTTGAGCCCGTCTGGGAGTGCACTTGCAACTTGAACCAGTACCCGGGGACAGGAAGGAATGGGCGAGGAGGGCAGGAGGTAATAATACAAAGGTTCCCAACGATTAATAATGGCACGAGGCTCTAAGAGGGAATCTCACCGCTCGCCGGAGAGAACGGAGAGCACTGGATTATTGACCGAAGACGCTGTCACCTCTCTGTAAAAAATAATACCTGTTTTGGGGAGCCCTTCCCCCAAAACAGGGATGAAGTGTGATCTCCCCAAAACAGGTATTTTTTATTTTACAGTGCTGTCACTCTTCTGCAAACCCTAATTCACAAAGTTCAAATACTCCGCACAAAGAGAGCCACATCACATTAGCTTGCTTCCTAATGAGCATTTCTCCCACACATGCTTGCCGCAGGGGCAGATCTAGGAAGTGGGATTGGTGCGCCTTTCCCGCTTTCCTGCCGCACCCCACAGAACCCACAACCTAACAGGCAGCAGCGCCGACCCGCGGACTGGAAAAATTATTTTCTGGCTCTAATACTAAAAACAGGCAATTTTAGGTATGCATTTTACGTCCCAACAGTCATATCTAGATCCGTTCCTCATATCCTGCCTGGCAGCCAGCAACCAGCCCTCCACCCCACTGCCATCTTAAAAATACTGCTCTTATTATGGCAAGTTCGAAATCTTACATTTCCAGGCCAAATAACATCCTATATGTGAAAAGTCTCTGACGCGAGGCAGTATAGTACTGTGGAATTCTTTTGGTGGTGGTAGTGGTAGCCTGCTGCTAGCTCACCACAGTACCAGCGTCATGGTCAGAACAGATGGAAAGGGAAATGTCCCAAGTCAGCGAACAGCGCGCAGCTCGCTCTTTTAGGACTCAATTGCGCGGAAGAAATGGGACTGGAGGATCGCAGCCTATAGCTTGGATCGAATAGACGGGCAGCAGCAAACTGGGCTCCTTGGAAAGTGGACGGTTATGGCCAGGCGTGTATCCAGGGGCCCGGGGAGGGGGGGGGGGGGGGGGGGGGGGGGGGGGGGGGGGGGGGGGGGGGGGGGGGGTGCAACGGCGTCGTTGCCTCCCGCCCCGCCCCTTGGGATGTTCCACGAGAGAGCGTCGCGCCACCGGGAAGGTAGGCAAGACGCCTGATTAGCCACACTGTCAGAACCAAACTTCACAATGTTGCTTTCCATCCCCGCAAGACAGCTCCCGGGACGAGCACTTCGTTACGCAGCGAGAGAGGAAGAGGCGGGGTTAGCGACAGAGTGCGAAGGTGAGGGGATGGATGGGATAGGAAGATGCTAGTGGAGTTGCGGGTAGAGGTAGGTTGGCATGAGGAGGAGGGAGATGTGATAGGAAGCTGCAGGGGTGGGCAGACGTGGAGAGGGCAGAAGGATTCACTCTTGAATTCCTTTGACGAGGGGTCACTCAGTTATGTAATCATGTGTACAAAATTTCTTTATTTTTTTTTAAAAGAAATATTCATAAACTGAATCTCTTGTGAAAGGACTTAAATGTTACAAGAGCTACAGTATTCAATACTGTAAATGCCATAAACAGAGTACAAACACTAAAATTTCAGACAAATTATCAAACTGTTGATTTCACTGCCTACAATAATCCGATGTCATGAATTTAATCATGTAATCCAGTGTATACATTTGGCCAAGTGACTGATCCGTCGGCTTAGCATAACATAAGCTTAAAATTTTACGTGATTACAAAGTACGCCTATATTTTGTTTTGTGCTTCAAAGGATTTGCTTCAATTACAACTAAAATACTTTGTAACGTTACAAAGGATTATAACGTGTCAAGCAAAGCCTTCGTAATACAAAAAAAATACTTCGTAATAACTTACAAAACATTGCTTTGTATGTACATACGCTCAAAATCGAGAGTAATACAAAGCACCTTCTTTGTAACGATTTTATCACTGGTAAGCAAGGCGAATTCGCTCCTCGATTCTGACCAGAAGGAGTGGCATGCCATGCAGTAGCCTAGCAGCCAAAAGCTGGAGACTGTGGAGCTCACACGCCTCGCCCTGGTCTGCTTTCATTCGGCGCCGAGCTCACGTTCATAGAGAGTGGACGGGTCAGAGCCCTGCCCTGCGCTGATCTGGACTGTTGCACAACAGCATCGTATATGAGAGCGGAGTCGGCTGTGGAGAAAGACGTTAACATTCACCAAGGCCCAAGGCATCCGTCCTATATCTTACTGTTCTGTTTCCGTTTGATTTCTTCCACGCATAACACATATTTAGCTACGGTTATAAAAACAGCCAGTTTGACTTTTTTTGCGGCCTCTGTATTTTGAAATATGGTCATTATAATGGAAAATTACTGCTAAAAATGTTCCCAGATTTAACTATGGTACTTTCTTTTACCATGAAAACTTATGGCACTTTAGGGGAATAGACTAATACCAGTAAATTGCAGCAACAATTGTTATGGAATTACGACTAGAAAAGTATAGTTAAATTACTGGCGTCCATAAAACACTTCACTCGTCTTCCTCTTTTGTCGAACTTTTTGGCACTAAGTTACAAAAGATTGAGTTCGCAGACAACGAGACAACGTTTTTATCGGTGCCGTTCACAGTCTTTCTGAGCTCCTCCTAGATGACTACGAAAAACCACAAAATACGACAGTAATTCAAGAAATATTTACATCCAAAGCTCGACAAAAATATATCACAAGGCTTCCAAAAGCACGAAGTCGCCTCCAGGATCACTAAAATGGCTATTTTTTTTTCATGTGGTGACCTGGTGGCGAAAAAGATGTGCGTCCTGAATTCCGTAATATTAGGGAACGAAGCGAATGCAGAAGGGAAACGGAAACCACCCAACAACTCCGCCATTAAAAAAACGCACCCAGTCCACGCGTCGAGATGGAAAAGACGAAATCAAGCATCACGCACACAGCGCGCGACATACCGCCAACTTTTATCGCCTTGCAAGAAGAGATGTGGAGACAGCAAAAGAAAATTTCCAAGCTGGCGTCTTACACAGGGGAGGGAGTCCGCCACTTACAATGCTATGATGCGTACTAATGCATTTTCGCAACACATCCGTGGCCATTAACTCTTGCGCGGACGGACTGCTCTGACTCTCTTTTTTTATCTCTCCCACAACGCATTAGATCTACAGTCAGCGATCGCACCATGTGGCTCAGGGCGCTGCCAGCACCGGTACCAGCGCACCAGCGCACCAGGGCAAGGCTCTGGGAATAATTGAAAGCCGGACGAAACGCCCGTCAGCTCAGCCCTCGGCTCGGCTCGGCTCGGCTCGGCTCGGCTGTCAGTCACACGAATGGCATGTTTTTGCGCCAACTCGCAGGAAACATTTTCTGGATATTACTCCACTCGTTATTTTTTTTTAATGTCATTCTATAACTTGACTCGAAGTTATGTCGCGCCGCTCGCAAGAGGTAACAGTCCGCATCGCAGTGCTCAGGAAGCTAAGACGGGTCAGTATCTTCGATTGTATTCGACTTACTCGACTTTGGGACCAAAGCAAAACAAAACATCGGACTAAAATAAACAATAGGTAGCAACAAGAGGGAAAAGGGAAAAGGTAAAATCGTATGCAGTCGGTAGGGTACTGATTATCGTCAAGTAAAGCCGAAATGCAAGACACTACGCTAAAAGCGACTTGCAAATTGCTAAGCATAAGTGCTGCGTCCAGACCGAGGGGGCAATCAATCACTCGTCCAAAAGGTGTACACAGAATTTCAGATTGGGGCGGATTTTCGCCGGACTGCATGCAGTCCGGTGCACCGGAGTTTTAACAGACTGCGTCGGATTTTGTCGGAAATTTCGTCGGATTTTGCCCGGATTTTCAGATCGGTTGTACACAGGATTTCGCGACTGATTGCCCCCTCGGTCCAGACTGGTTGACCAGCAGCGTCCTGGAGCGCTGCGTCCCAGACGTCATCATCACCTCGTCTTTCTGTCCTTCACGGTGGCTATAAAGACCTCATCGCCTCCACTTGGCAGGTACACCGCTCGCGGCGTGGCGTGGCGTGGCGTGGCGTGGCGTGGTGGCGGGGGGAACAAATGGGTGGGGATCAGGATCAGCTCCGTTCTGAGCTCCGCTCAACTCCATCTCACTTTCCCTTTCCAAGCCAAGAGTAAGGGGCGGGGATCGGAGACCCGCTGCTCCTCCTTCCTCGGTGCTCTTCCACGCCACGCCACGCCACGCCACGCAACGACGCGACGGTCGTAAAGCAAGTCCGTTAGCTATGCGGAGACGGACCTAACGCCCAGCAGATACACATCACCCGATTTGTGTGTCTCGGTGTGTCCTAGCGTGGCGTGGTGTGGCGTGGCGTAGCGGAGAGCTCAGCACTGACGTAACAGATGAGACAAGATATTAGTCGGAAACGGGAAGGAGAAGTACTGCACGGGACATAGCCACGCGTGCGACATGGGAGCTGGGAGCGAGAGCTACTGGCATGCTCCGCGTTTAAGTCTCCGTCGAACGCACGTGAATTCGTGTACACTCTACCTTTCTACATCTTACGATGGCTTCAGCTGTACGTTTCTTAATTCCGTGTTCAATCGATTACTTCACACTGTATCAGATTATATTATCATTCGACCATACGACAACGAATCCGATTGAGTCAAAAGAATTATACTTTAAGAACCAAAAAAATAATACTGCATGTATCTGCAGCGTGCTCACATGTTGCACTCCCGTGCACGTGCACTCTGAACATGGGCTGTCCCGTCCCCTCGGTCATCTGGCTGCATGTATCTGAAGCGTGCTCACATGTTGCACTCCCGTGCACGTGCACTCTGAACATGGGCTGTCCCGTCCCCT
>CABIKL010003502.1:0-10851 GCA_902196195.1 Aptinothrips rufus | reverse complement strand
GGGGGGGGGGGGGGGGGGGGGGGGGGGGGCACCGATCCTGAGGGTGGGGGAGGGGAAGTTAGGGGAGAGAAGTGCCACCCACACGTCATCTAGTGACACTATCCGTGATTGAAGGGAAGCGGATCTATGAAATATGCAGCCCGCGGTTCCCTTCGGGCCCCGTCTTCAGACAGCCACGCGAGAACAGGTCATTACTTCGACGTCGAAATGACGTCTAATCGACCTGCTCAGCGTGAAGTTAATATAAGATTGACGTCGAAACGTCATCGAATCGACCTGCTCAACGTGAAATCGCTGTAAATTTTCCTTTGAAATTGTAACTTGTTCGCACTGGTTGGGTCACGTGTCACGTAGGACGAAGACGAGACTCTGCCAAACTATTATATATTTTGACGCTTGGCATGTCGTCGGCCTTGTTTTCTATTTTTACCTAGCGAAGCAGCTCATATTTTAGACTCTTTCGCTGCTTTAATCTGTTGAAGCGCGCTCCTTCTTAAACCTCAAATGTTTTCGCCTGACCAAAATCCATCAGGGTGTTGGATGGTCTCCACTTTAAGTCGAGATAGTCCTTAATCACTTTCATCGCTTTTAATTGAGAGTTTGGGCAAGTCCTTTAACTTCCTTTTTGATTTCGGGGGAGAAGAATTGTTTCTGAAAAATTAATTATGTGCTCTGATTGTTCAGCCTTCAACGAGTCTCTAGTCTTAAACTGACAGGTTCGCCAGCGAACAAAGGCATGGGCTACCTGACGCCTGTTCCACAGAAATAAAGAAAGCAGTTGGCTGATAAAAAAAAATGTTCTCATCTTCCTTGAGCCCTTTGTGATACGGACTGATGTAGATTGCTCTGCAATGGTGCGCCACTGTGCGCCAGCCATTCGGTCTATCACCAGCTAGACAGGATGCTGACAGCGCTGCTGGAAAGGGGTGACTTAGCGTCTCCGACTAGAGCTGTTAAACAAGTGTCAAAAAGACAGCAAAAAATTGCATTTTTGCTGAACGGATGCAACATGATTGAAGTTTCACCTGGTAAATCTTTTTGCGAACTGTATACATTTGAGTGTCATTTAGTTTTACGTGCACTAGTTTCAGGAGATCTCCTGAAATGACCAGCATCGTAGCTTGGAGAGCACACGGGTGTTTTGTAAACAATCGGTGTTCCAGAAAAGGCACCTCAGGGGTCAGGGGTCCTCGTAGCACGGAGTCACAAGGGCCTCTAAGGACACCTCCAGTTTGTAAAGAAATAACGACCCGCCCATGGCGCGAAGCGACCGCGGCACAGTTTAACAAAGATGACAATGCAGGTCTTCTCTTTGAGATGGGCAATGTGTGGGATGGGTCAGGTAGAACGAGACAAAGACAAAATGATGCGGCTCTCATGGAGGGCAAGTGGGACAGAACAGGACGGAGCGGGGCTCGACCCGCGCGTTGCTGGCCTCTGCCTCCCCTTGTCAGTGTGTTACTGGATGTTGAGAGTGTCGTGTCGAGTGCTCGTCTTCATATCGCCCATCAATCTTGATTTCTCAAACGGCTCGGCTGGCGTTTCAATATACCTAAAAGGTTTATCGACCTGGCGACGCGACTTCATGTTTTAGAGGGAGACTCAAGAGCTCCTTCCGGAATAACGTGTGATATGTAGTCGCGTCCTGCTCATCGAAGCACGCTGGTTTCTAATCGCGTATTTTAGCCTCCTCACATCTCTCAGCCTTGAACCCGCAGAAATGATCTTACGAGGCCACTAATCTAACGCTGTGACGTGATACATGCTAAATGTCAAAGTAGCTGTCAGTGTTTTACCAGATACACACGGGAAGTACCTAAGATAAGGTGCTACTAGATGCTGTGTTAGGAACTCTCGATTGATGTAGGTCCCAATCCCCTAGATTTTCTGGATATAGCTGCTGAATAAGGTGTCTTAGAGGCGAAGGGAGGCCAGTTCGACACAACATGCCCTCTCAGCTGGCCC
This sequence comes from Aptinothrips rufus, assembly GCA_902196195.1. Lineage (NCBI taxonomy): Eukaryota > Metazoa > Arthropoda > Insecta > Thysanoptera > Thripidae > Aptinothrips > Aptinothrips rufus. Next base: position 8,886 of record CABIKL010003502.1, on the reverse strand, counting down.
CAGGTAGCAAGGGGCTGTCCATAAATTACGTAAGGCTCTCAGGGGGGGGGGTCTGAGCCTGCCTTATGGTCCTATACCAAAAGCATGGTGAGGTTAGGTTATTCGCCTTACGAAGTAGGGGGGAGGGGCTTAAAAAGAGCCCAATTTTGTCTTACGTAATTTGTGGATGACCCCCAACTTCATGCTTTACGCCTGGAGGATTCGCGCCGGGCAAGCGGAAGTCTGACGAACGAAAGCAAAGTATGCGCCTCGTTAGGGTATAAGCTGTACGCCCAACTTTGAATCTATTAGCACTTCCGTTTGTTCCCGCAGACAGACGCTTGTTAATGTTGGATTTCTACGATAAGCTTAAGTTACCACTCTTATTTTAAAAGCGATGAACAGTATACTTCAAAAGCGATGGCATTTTCATCACACATACATGCGATGTTCATCACACATCACAAGTGATGATATTTTGTAACACATATTTTAAGCGTTGATTATCACCTCTAGATTGCATTCATAAAATTCATCACTTGTAAATGTGATGATTTAGTCCCCTTAGTTTGAAAATAATAATCGCACTTAGAGCGATTATCATCGCATTTAAATGCGATGAAAAAGTCATTGCTCCTGGGGGAGCGATGATTCGAGGGAATCGCTTTTGAGAAATCATATCGCGCTTGAAAGTGTTAAAATCATCGCTTTTGGACTTGCAGTGATAGCTTTGGGATGGCGTGTGCAGATCAATGGAACTCTGGTGGCATTTCGTCCTGCTCTGTGTACATGTTTGACATATCACCTCAAGCGAGGAGCGTCTGTGCCACAACACACTTTATCTTGCCGCCTCTAAACGGCGTAACAGCGGAGAAGGTTATGCTACCTACGCCTCCGGAGAAAAATCGCACTTCTCCTCCTGTAGGCACTGTACCTTGTGCGTGGCGTGGCGTGGCATGGCGGAGCCGAGCCGCTCGCTTCGCTTTGTGTACCATGATCGAGGCCGTACATATGCGCGGGGAGAGGAGAGGCCGAGGGAGATTCTTTTGTTGTGTTCTTTTCTGCCACCTTGAACCGCCTCCCACGCCCCCCCTCCCCCCCCCCTCCCACTCTACCCCCTCGCCCGCCCCTCTCCCCTCCGATTCCCTCGCAGCCGCCGACCTGGCTGTGCTCGAGGCCCATCAAGCGATTTTATCTAAGGAAATGTGGGTGCGGTATTGTGTGTGACTAACAAAAGCAGTTTTCTCCGTTCACTGTTGAAATGCTCATTTCCCCTACAAATGAGGAGTGAAGCCACCAAGTACCGTAAGGCAAATAAATCGCCGTTCAATAGAAAAGTCGCCGCTCCACTGCCTCTTTTCTTTTGAGACTGTTCATTTCATGATCCCCTTGACATCCTACTGCTTGGCTTCGCTTGGCATTGAGAGGGGACGTGGCTGGGCTATTGTGGCGGTTGGCGCTCGGTTTGTTTGTGTTCGGGTGACAGTAGTAGAGGCTTTAGGCGTGGGGTGGGGCGCGGCGCGGCGCCTGGAGTGGCATCCACTTCTGTCATCATGTGGTTTTAAAGCTCGTCAGAAACGATAATACTACACTCGATGGAAACAGACAGAGATAGAGAATGACAGACAGATGGACCGAAAGTGAAATTGAATGCAGGGCAAGCAAATTTTGGTGACTCTAGTACGTCTCGACATGCATGCCAGCTGGGGGTCGCACCGCCGTGCGCACCGCACACCAGCTTCACGTCACCGAGCTCTAAGGGTGTTGGGTCCTGTCCTTGCTCTGGCCATTCTACCCCGACACGCCGATGGCGGTGGACGGAGGAGTGCATAATTGAAGCGTCCTTCGTTGTGTCTATGTTCCCCTCCAAGATTTTCGCACAATCAATTCGAAAGTGCTTCTTCTTGCCGCGCTGCTCCGCTTCGACTAACCTCCCTCCATCTCTTTCTTACCCCTATCCTTTCACCTCTCTAGCCATTCTAATATGTGTTCCCACTCCCTTTCGGTTTCCCTTTTCCTTCCCTTCGCCTGCTATCTACCCTTTCGCACAGCCCTTAGCCCACCTGCTCTCGCATCTCGGAGACATGAGCAGAGCCCTGAGCATGGAGGGCTTCTGTTGTGTCTTGTGAAGCCAGACTGTCAGACGTAATGACGTAATGATAACATGATTGTTCGGATGGTGTGCCGTTAGGGGCTGTCCATAAATGACGTAAGGCTCTTAGGGAGGGAAGGGGTCTACACATATCATACCAAAATCATGCTGAGGTTAGGTTATACGTCTTACGAGAGGAGGGAGGGGGTCCAATAGCGGCCAAATTTGTCTTACGTAATTTATGGACGACCCCTTATTGGTGGAGTTATCGAATCGCGGTACTTTTGAACGTTCGCCTGTGAAACGCTAGACCGGTATAGAATCAGGAAGTAATAAACAAAGCACCTCGCAGTATCGGTTATTAGAACACTCGATCTCCCGATGCAAGCAGTTTCATTTTTTATTTTCCCGCTTTTATTTTAGAAATAGTGTTGTTCTTTTTACGAGGAAACACGCCTGCAGGCAAGAAACTAAAATTGTTCTACTGCGTAATTTTATCTTTCCACCCTAAAATTTTGTCTTTCAAAATGTCTTTCAGCATAGCTGAATTATGTTGAGGAGTAAGCCTGTGCAGGCTGTGTCCTGGAGGGGCTACTTCCTTGGAAGGCGGGGCAGAGAGCTGAAGCGAAGGTTAGGTGACAACTCTCGCCAATCGATTATCCAATTCCACCGGGTGGGCCGGGCCGGGCTGGGCGACCTGGTGGGTGCCCTGCTGGTGGGTTGGTGGCGCACTGGTGGGCAGAGGCAGGCAGGCGGGGCGGAGCGGGGCGCGTTTCTCACGAGCGTCACCAGCTAGTGTCAAATACTAGGACCCTGACGGCCCCCACCACTGACGGGCCACCAGAGCAGAGCCCGGCGAGCCAAGGCGGCTCCAGGAAAACTCTTTCCCAGAACACCGAATCGAAGAATTTAATTCCCAAGATGAATGGTCTGTTGGTTTCGTGTTTTTCGTCATAAAAAAAAAAGAAAGAAATAGAATTATCAGATGTCTCCGGGACTCTGTCGGAAATCAAGAACGCACAGTATTGGGGACGGCGAGTTCACCTGGTGGCGAGTTTTGGAACTAGCGACTGGTAGACGCGATACCCGACGCGACAAAACTTCACCATGCCTTACCCCCACCGCTCTGCGCGGCCGTTACGTCGCCTCGAGCAGCGTGTCTACCAGCCGCTAGTTCCGAAACTCGCCACCAGGTGAACTCGCCGTCCCCAATAACGGCGGTTCATCCTGATTGCTGGTATGACCGTACTTTAAAGTATAGTATTGAGAGGTACGATGTGAGATAGCTCCCATTAGAGACCATACGAATGCACACCGTATTTTTGAAACCGTGGCCTACTTGATTGTAGTCCCAGAATCCCAGACGCACCACTAGCAGCCGTCAGTTCGGCCGCTTAGAGATTTAAAATGACTAGTCGGATTCAAAGCGACGGTAATTTACCTATTTTACGACAAAATTCGGTACGAAACGGTAAAATAAGTGTCTTCTATAATATAGAATCTATATAGAATGTCAAGTTTTAATATATTTTATTTGCGGAGAAGACGTATACGAGCAGCATATCGAGATTCCATGGAAGATTTTTCTGCTTACCCAGCTGGTCAATAAGGAATAGCCTCTCCGACAGATATTCTGATAAAGAGAGTCTGGTCCAGACGGCCGCCCTTTCAGCCTCCTTGCCAATCAATGTAAGCACGCGAGGAGCATCATCTGGCAGGTAGTCTAGGCTTGTCAACTTCCTCCCCAGCAAACTGGCTTCCTGCTGCATCAGTTGAGCGGAAAATTTGATATTGCATATCGATAGCTCGATGTATCGAGCTGGTATGCGATGGTATCGCGCTGTAGTGACTAAGGCACCTGACGGGGCCTGCCCGGGTGGGGGAGGGGGGGGGGCTAGCGCTAGGACGTGCCGGGCCTTGTGCTGACGTTGCTACAAAGCCTGATTGAGAGCCAATTTCGCTGGAGCAAACAGAGAAGAGCACGGAGACTGCGGAGGATGCGCTATAATCCTGTATACCCCACCCCAGCCTGGCAGTGCCATGCCTGCCGTGGCGTGGCGAGGCACTGCCCGGGGCAGGGCGGGGCGGGGCGGGGTGGGGCGTGTCACTGCCTAAGGCTCCGTGTCCTGTCGGTCGGACTCGTTCAGGGCGAATCGGTCAAGATGATAAGGAAGAGCAATGTGAGAGGCAGCGCTGATAGTACTCGGCTCTGCCAGCCGGGATAATAATTGTGGGTTACTGAACGCAGCATCAGAGAAACATGGTTTTAATTATTGTAAAGACTCGAGAGCAGTGCTGCGGTTTATTTATTATTAACACTGCCGTTTTCCGTAACAACCACTCGCTTACGGGCATTTTCATGTCGTGTCGGTTTTTCAAACATTTTATGCAAAATTCTTCTAATTTTTCCATAAATCCAGCCCAAGCCAAAGCAGAACTCGGTGAAACCTAGGCAAAATCAGCAAAGCAGTACATGGAAGAGCGATCCAATAAGCCATCAAGTCCTTTCACAGAAAGTTTCAATTCTTCAATTTGAAGGAAGTGGGAATGGCCTATGGTTAATTACCATAAGGTTGAAGGCTGGCCCTTCAATCTGGGGCTTTGAAACTAGCAGTGGTCTGACTTTCTGACCTACGCAATTTCTGCACCCTTCTTATCGAAGGGGTCTCGCTCGAACGAGTATGTTACTGTGCTGACGCTATTCATGAAGTTATACAGATGCAGAGAGGACTTGCCTTCCCTGTTTTGGGATGAACACCAGCAAAAGCGAAGAAACAAATGTATAGGTTTAGATTTTGTACAAATCTCATTTGCATTTAAAGAAAACAAAGGAAGAGAAATTTCTTCAGTTCCATTTCGATTACGTCCAACGCTTTGTTGGTAATTCCCCGTACAGAGCGTGCCAGCCGGTGGGCTCTGTCTCTGTCGTTGCCACAGCAGAAGAGGTCTGACGCGTATAAATGTCAGATCCAGGTGAAATGATATGGCCGGTGAAGCGCAGTGATCGAATTCGTAGAATCGCAGAACGTTCTGTTGTGGCTCTGACAGCACACTCAGCGCACCAGCGCACTGCTTGTTTACAGCGCGGCCCTCCTCCTGAGCTAGAAATAAACTTTGCGTAGTGGCAGAGAGCACAGTACTGCAGATTCGCGGCATTAACTGTGCCAACTACTGTAATTTTAAAAGCATGCAAATTGCCAGAAGCAACTAGTGTATTTATTTCGAGCAATTGTTGTGAGCTTTGACTCAGAGACTTCGATTCGGAACAGATCGAGCTGCCATTTGTTGACCGATCATTGCACGCCATCTGCGGAAGCGTAACAAGATGTACAAAACGGCTGGTCAAAAAATATTCCGGGAATAGTTATTAATTTAATTCTATGGGGAAAAGTTCAAGAAATTCCGCAACATTTGGAGAATAAAAAGTTTTTTTCCACTCATATTTTTTTTCTGGAAAGATTTTCTTTCGAACCTGCTCCACAAGAGGGAATGACCGTGAGTACTCACTAAAATTGTTGGGTAGGCGTGCGCTCCATCCTCGTTACTTTGTATCCTGATCGTTGTCTCTGCAACAACCACAACAGATGCATGGTAACTTAGCTGGTCTCACAATACATTGAAAAACAGTGGTTAATGTTTGCGACGATAAACAAAGAGGGGAGAACGTCGAAGTGCGAGATGGACAGATATGACGGGGAGGGTAGCTCCGAGGGTAGCTCGCTTACTGCTTCATTACTTTCCCGCCTTCAGTTACCTAACAGAACTATAGAAGAAACTGCTGGACAGAAAACTAATATCTAGTTCCTCTTTTTTTCTCTCATTCGATGTTCAACATTACATCCAACGTGCAAAAATATCATTTTTGCTGGTCCAGTTTACTGCAGGCTAGGGAGAGACGTGGCGAGTAGCATTCGGCGGAGATGGTTCCCTAGGGATCCCCCATAAAATTCCAGCAATGTTATATGTTATTGTAGTCTCTCTCGACCCTCCCTCTTCTCGCGTGCCCTCACGTAGTCTGCCCTTACCGCTTTTACTGTCCCTCTGAACCTTGTGCCCCAGAATATATAGACATACAGTCCCTGAGACCATTGATTTACAGGTCAGTTGCTCCGAACAGTGCTCTGCTTTTCCTAAGCTTACATCAAAAGAAGTGTTAGGAATTCTTGTGCCACACCTGTCTGTCGACAGCCTGCAATACTCGTAACTGACGGTGATGTACAGTCACAGGTCAAAATAAGGCATGGTAAGAGAAGCTGTAAAGACAGATCGCAGTATTTGATATTGGTGTCATCCCCCAGGTGAGGGAGCACACGGGAAAGTGCGAACAACTAACTCAATCATATGTCAGCAACCAAGAAGACAAGACGTATCGAATCCATTCAGACTAATTCTTGAAAATCTGACAGAGTCCACCTGGGAAGAACGCCACCTCACTGCGGGTGATGGTGTGGATGTGTTGTGGTTTTGATAAGCTTTAATCAACCCGTGGCGGAGAGCGTTCGATGTGAGATAATAAGAACAAGACACTCACTTGCAGTGAGCGCACCCTGATAGTCCGCGGCTCAGCGAGCGGGGCGCGGCGCGGGGCGGCGCGGAACGGCGCGGGGCGGCCTGCACCAGCCTGCACGGGACGGAAGGTCAGGCGGACGGGACGGACGGCGAGATTGGCGCGGGATTGGCAGACGGCACGGCTCGGCTCGGCTCGGCTCAGCTCGGCTCGGCTCGGTTCGGTTCGGCTCTCGGCAGGGGCAGGGCACTAGACCGGACCGGGACCGGGCAGAGCGCGACACTGCTGCTACTGCCTCGACTTCCCCTCGGCTTCCCCGGCACGACACCCCCTCCCACCGCCCCCACCACCACACCGCGCCCCGCGCAGCCCCGCGCTGCCCCGCGCCCCGCACGTCTCTCTCCGGGGTCGCGCACGCGCCTTGCCCTTCCCCGGTTCGATCCTTGTGCTGCAACCCCCTACCCCTCAGCCCACCCACTCCACGGTCCTCAGACCCCCACACACCCCTTTCTAACCCCCTCCGCACCCCCTCCACGCCCCATCCGCGCCTCCTCCACGCCCTCTTCCCACCCCCCTCCGCACTTTTCCACCTTCCAGGGCGGCCGCCGCACCGCACCACGCGCGCTGTTCCAGAACCAACATCGCAGAACAGAGAACACGGTACGCCCCACCCCTCTCCGCCCTCCGCGCCCCGCCCCGCCCCACCTCGCCCTGCCAGCAGGGCACCGAGCATCGCTAAGGTACCTTTAGCGCGCAGCTGAGAACACTCCCCCTCCCTCCTCCAGCTCCTCCCCGCCTCTCCCCGCTCTCAGTCGTAGTACGCCGGAGTGGTGTACGTGTGGCCTGATCTCTGGTGGGTCGGGCAGCGCGGAGCGCGCGGAGACGCGGCTGTAGATGTAACTCACCATTATCCGCTGACCGCCTTCGACCCCCTCCCCTCTTTCCCCCCTGTCCCCGACAGCGATGTCATGCTGTGCCTTCAGGCGTCGAGGTAATAGGCACGGCGGGGCGCGGTGGATTGTGAAAGTAGCGGACTGTCCGGGCGAGGCGAGGTGTCCCAATGGACTCGGCAGGGACAAACTAGATCTTGTCCGCAACCCTCGACGAGATGAGTGGTCGAGTCAACTAACTTAAATACGGCGCTAAAGTATTAACGAGGAACATAATCGAACATGATTTACTCACAGAAAAACCAAAACCCGAATGAGGGGCAACTCAACCCAGAAACATAGGACCAAAAAATTTATTTTTGAGTTGATTTTGGGACCTGTTGCAAAATGATCAGGAAGCTTCGAAACGCGTTTAAGAATAGGTCTCAAAATCACCTCCAAAAATATTTTTTTTCACCCTTGGTTTCTTGGTTGAGTTGCCCCAGATTCTGGGTTTTGGTTTTTCTGTTCTCTAGATCTGTAGCTTCACCGTGCCTTTCGGTGAGGTTAGGTTTAATGCGAGCAGAAAGATACTGAATTCTGTTGCCATGCGGGAAATTACAATGATGTGTTGCCATGTGCTCCCCAAACACCGTGATGCTGCGGCTCACACCTTTACCCTCCTCCCCTCCGCCGCTCCTCCCCTCTCTCCTCCCTTCCCTTACCGCACGCCCCTCTCAGTCCATTAGCTAATTGCTCAAGTATTGGACGCTCTTCCCTGAAAGCAGCCACTCTTTTAGGAAACAAGATGAACTTAGGGGATCGCAAGCATCCTGCTGCTGCCTGCGACCTTGATCCGAGCGCGGCCCGAGACCCGAGGCCCGAGGCCCGGGGCCCGAGGCCCGGGGCGGCGCGTGGTTCTGGCGGGGCGGTTCGTGCGTGGCAGGTGGCAGAGCGTCGAGTCACAGATGCAGCCCGTGTCTTGTGTCTGCCACGATTTCTGCGTGTCACAACCCGCCAAGCAACTCTCTCAGCCATTGCTGGGATGATCCAGCAATACCATAGTTTTGGTTATTTTCGTAAATGTATTTTTGAATTTGGGGATATTTTTAAAAATAAAATACAGCTGTTTCGAGGAACGTGGTTTGCATATTTTTGGAACTTAAATCTGCTACCCTGGTGTCCTCTGCACTGCTTCTCGCAACTGGTACCGTACGTGTATTTTGGGGTGCGGTGGTGTTGAGGTGTTGAACTGATGAAGGGTAAGGTTGGTCGATTTCCAAGGCCAGTAGGAAGCGAAGTGCACGGATGGCAACAGCAGGGCAGCGCAGCATTGTGCTGCAGTGCAGTGTAGTGCAGTGCAGTGCAGTTCAGGGCAGGGCAGGGCAGGGCAGGGCAGGGCAGGGCAGGGCAGGGCAGGGCAGGGCAGGGCAGGGCAG
>CABIKL010003501.1:0-10851 GCA_902196195.1 Aptinothrips rufus | reverse complement strand
ATCCCCGTCAATTCCTCCCCCCCCCCCTCTCCATCCAAAAGCAAAACATTCACGTAAGTTAAACGCAAGTTTGCGGCCTCCTTTCAGAGAGGTAAGAATTATTGTGGTTTGCTCCTTGAATATAGTAATAAAAAAGACGTTTATATTAATTTGAGATTTTTAATCACACAGGATGTTTTTAAGCTGTACTTCGAAGATTGTATGGTGGATACTGGACTGCATGAGTCAGGAAGCCCTTCCATTCTTCATTGCCGAGAGTATCGGGGTTTCTATATATCGTTGGATTCGTCTTGACCTCTAGATTTTGGAACTGCCGGACCGCTAAATCCCCCTTGGGGAAAATCCGCTATTTAAAAAAAAAGCCGCCATCTCGCATTTTTTTTTTTAAATCGACCCCCAGCCAAACGGACTGTCGTAGAAACGTGAACGTGGTCTCATTTTGTCAGCAAAGGTCCAAAATTTGCGTTTATATAAGCTAGTTTAAGCTAGAACGCCCTGAGACTCGGACAGTATGAGAAATTGTCAAGACCACTACTTCCGACGTAAGCTTTCTTTTAGTTTTCGGTAATTTTTGGAAACATTTCGCAACTAACATAAAAACTACCTTCTATAAACATTGTAGATTGGAATTTACTGTACACATTAAAAACAAATATCGTCTCAGTAGGAGAAAGAATGACCGAGCTAGTCTGAGCGGCGCTTGGGCCTGCACGCCTCTCGGCGCAGCGCCGACCCGGCTCGCCCCACCGTTGGCGCGATGCTTGGCAGCTGAGATAACAATGCTCCGTGATATTTTTGATACACTTTATTTTCTGTTCATATTTATTTTGTATTCCTTTTAAGTTTTTACATATATGTTACTTATATTTTTTTTCGTTCAGTCATAGAAACACAAAAAGAGAAAACTTTAGAAACTTGTATTTAGTGCGGCGAAGAAATTTCTGTAGACAACGTCACGGTGGGCCCGAAAAGGGATAACTACCTTAATAGATTCGAGCAAGAGGTGAAATGACAACATTTCAAAATTATTAAGTTGTGAGAACAAAGTTAGTCGGAAGAAGTACACCGACCCACGAAAGATCGCAGCGGGAGTGAAGACGAGGGAAAGTCGCCGGTCTTCCCTACGCGCAGTCATCAGCGCAACGTTTGACTTCAAGGTAGTGTCACCCAAACAAAGCACACCACTATACACTCAAGTTTTGGGTCGTTTAAAAACGAAGACTTGATGATTCATTTTACAAATAGCGCTGCGGGTATCTCGAAATATCGTTAAAAATCAAAGAATGTTCGAATTTTTTTGAGGTGCATTTTTGAAACGGCTTTTTACGATAATGTTAGTGTTTGTCGGTCAACGTACCGAGAGTCTCATGAACTTAAGGTGCACTGCGTGGTGTGCGGAACGCTGGTCCCGCCCTTGGAGCAGCGTTTGAAGCACCCCGCCGACCGGAACCCGGCAGCCATGCCAAGTCGCTACCCTGGAGATTCGCGAGTCCCTGCGCACCGCTGCCGTGCGCCGCAATGACGCCTGGGGGATGGAAGTCAAAGTGAAGGCCAGATGTGACGCGGTGCTGGACCTCGTGGCGGCTGAAGCGATGTAACCACCTCCGCCATAGCGACCGCGGCCGTGAGAGCGGAACGGAGGCGAGGGGTATTTCCATCGGCTGAGTTCTGGACTGGCGTGTACAAATACGAACGGGACGGGAAATACAAGTTCGCCAAAATAGCAATTTTTATTCAAAGATGTGCGTCGTCTTGGGTATACTGTCAATGGCCCGCACAAAAGACGATCCAAGATCACCCGGGCGACCTCACAATGCAGCAAAGGAAAGCTCTTTTGGAGCACTCTCCAACTACTTCGAGGACAACGAGGACTGCCAATCCACGCCTAAACTAGTACTTAAAATGAATAAAGAAATCAGTCCGATGTCTGATACCTATGGTGAAAAATACTTAGTGAGATTACTCCACGAAAAATATCCAGGTAAACTGATCGAAGCAACCCTTCCGGGTGAGCGGACATTGATTGCCCTGCTTCCGAGGTACCATGGCAAAAATCTTGAACAGAGCATGGTGCGAGCAGCGGAAGGCTGACCCACAAGAGGAACGGAAGAGGATCCGTCCAGGCTGCAGCTGCTAAAGTGAGTCGGACTTTTCTGTGCGTGAACCGATAACTTGTGGCAATTGGAAACTGTAACTACAGCCCTGCTATCTGTTGTTTGCTGCGACTCTAACAGCCTGTGCGGTTGGCATTGCTTGCAGAAGGTAGTCAGGGATAAAAAAAAAAAAGTAAAATTGTTACTAGATTGTTACTCGCGGCCAGTGATATGACACTTGAAAGTGGCATGCACACCAACATCCCAGGAAGTGACCATTGTCGCACTTACATCACAATATATACGTTTGACCTCAGGAACGATTATGAGCATAAAATGGTGCAAGTATGTAACCACATAAAAACTTGCACGGAAAAATGCAATGCATGCAGAAAATGGACACTTAAAAGAACTGAACCAAATAAGGCAACTTCTATGTATTGGACATCCATCATACCTGAGGGTGTAAATCCAGAAAAGATGGTCAATAACAAGCTATTAGATGAAAACATCAAGCCAATCATGATTGCATTCCAAGAATGGAGAACATAAGTCCCCATTTCCAGGAAATTGTCGGTTGTAGTCAGTTCACCATAAAGCTATGGCATCAGTTCGTATCTCTTGTGATCCAGAATGGAATCTTGTTTAGAAGGTTTGAACACCCATGTGGATTACCTGAAAAACAACTCCCATTAATATTGCCATCGTAATACATTGAGTCAACAATCAAGTCCTATCACGAACAGCTAGGAGTTGGCAATCATTTCAGGATCAGCAAAACTACCGCCTCTCTTCAAAGATTCTTCTGGTGGCTAGGCATGCATGATGACATAAACTCAGTGATAGTTAATTGTCAAGCATGTAACAGGTTCAAGAAAAGAAAAACTGTCAATAAAGCCCACCTCAAACTATTCCAGGATGGAACTTTGCATGGAAGATGGCATGTTGACACACATGGACCCTACAGAAAAACTAAGGAAGACTACAAATTCAGTTTAGTTGCCGTCGAATCTTTCTCAGGAAATTTCATAATTCCAATGGATTTACATCAAAATATTGTGATTTGTGAAATAGACTACTGGAAAAGAAGCTAAATTATATCACTTCCAGTAGAAATAATGTTAGTGATCATCTGCTTGAGGACGTAATGCAAACTAAATTAACAGACTTGAAGAATTTACATCAAACTGATCATACACATGAGGACTAACAGCACTGCTACACAGATTGCGAAAATGCAGTGAAATTTCTTGAATATTATTGGCCTGAGGCAATGACTTACATTGATACGCATGAAAATTTACAAATACTATGATCAACTACTACATGATCACCATACATAAGTAACAAAAAATACCCCACCTCAAACATATCTAAGAATTTATTCCTTACGTTATCTTTCTTATTCCTAAGATAACACGATGCTCCGACAGCTCATCAGTAAACGTCAATGTTTCTAAGCCATTACAAAATACCATCTAAAAATGGCATTTAAAAATGGACTTTAAAATGGTAACCATCAATTTCGTCGTGAATCTAACACGAGAACAAGGAGCTGAATTTGCAACAAAAGCAATATGGAAAGAACTATTAATTCTTCCTCAATCCCACCACTAACAACTCCAACACCTTAAGCTCCTCCAGTTCCTAGAAGGTCTTCATATCAGAGACTGATACAATCTACTAACTTATCACAATATATACTGATTTCCAGTCATTTCTTACATTCAGGAGTGACAAACACAATGATAACTCTAGACAAAGATTTGCCCCATTCTCCACCAGATACTTTGAAAGTAAATCTCTGCTCATGCCATCTCCATTAACTATCCATCACCAATTGCTTGGCCACAGCCACATACTACGGTATGCAAGCAAAATGCTGAGCATGCGTTCAGTCACCGAAGGTAACTACTATAATTTATCAATACATTCATTCATTTTTAATTTATAAAACAAGATTAATTCAAATATGTAACCTATGCTCACAGAACGAAAGAGATACATTGGGTACTATGGTCAGACAATTGATGCGCTCAAGGTGACAGGCCCTTTCCCGATGAGGCAGCCTAGTTAATAGGAACTAACGATTAAATCACGGTTTGTTTACTATTCTTCATAACCCCTTCCAAATATCAATGTAACTTTTCTTATGAAATAAAACAAAATTTTCCATTTTGTCCACAGCACAACGATATCGCATCAATAATGCAACAATTTGACAAGCTGAAAGATGAACTGTTGCTGTTTTTCAGAGAGATTGCTCTCGTAACAATACCTCACATACCGAAATTCCCAGCTTTGAATAATTCAATTAATAAATTTAATGATCATGATAGTTGCAGCAGCAGATAAATTTACATAACTTGACTAACAAGCATCTATCCTGCAAGAACCAGCATACTATTTTGAGAAGTTAATAAGTTATATCTCGTCATATTCACGGTAACTCTTGGGGCTCTAACCTTCTCTCTCTATGCCAACTCCTTTCTCTTTTCTCGACTGACTCGCCGGGCTCATGACGCAAGGACATTTTGCTAGGGTTGTATATTTTCCGTTGGGCCTTCGGCTGGTCATCGGCGAAGCTGACCACCGCCACAGCACCAGCTCGTCTTACAGGTTGTGCTACTGCTGGCAGGCGGCCTCGCTCCCCGTGCCCGCGAGGTTTTGCACTTGTAGTTGGACCAGGACGAGCAGTGGTAAGGAGGAGGGGGCCTGGTAGTGCGGGGACGTAACGGTCGTACAAAGAGCGACCAACATCATAGGAAAATTTTCTTGCAATATCATTGCAAGCATTTTATATCCATAAAACCATTTTAGGTCTTCCCTCGGACCGTCTACGCGTCAGCGCAGAATTTTTTTTCTTTTTTCTTCGGAACCTTTAATGAATTCTGATGCCCCCGCAAGAGTTAGTGACCCAGTGACTACAGTGTCTTCTACATGCAGTTTGGGGAAACCAACTCCATCGCTCGTGGAAGCACAGAACCCAGAATCAGTTGCTATATTTCCTAAAGGTTCGTATCCTCTCAGTTTTAGTGCATATTTAACCCACTTGATAGCAGAAAAAATTCACTTTTCTAAATTAATCAGTCAACAGGATTACTTCAAGCTTGCAGCACTCAAATGTGGAAGCCTTCAATAAGTTTTCCAGCTGTTATCCTTCAGCAAATTACCTCGAAGTCAACGCCTTTTTTTTTTTGGGGGGGGGGGGGGGGGGGAATCACATTACAAGAAAAATCAGTTCGTTTTAAATTACACGAAGTGGCAGTATCGGCTGCATACCTCATGTTGTAAAAATCTTCCCGCGCACCGAGTTATTCCAATCGATTCATCGTTGTTCGTTGTCAATTCGGTGCGGGAAGGTGATGAAGATGATGAGCGCCACTATTCTGATCAAACCGATCAACCCACACCTACCTACACTCGATTTTTCATCGGAGGAGTCCACTTCCAACAAGGAGAATGAAGATGCACCTCTGTGCGAAGGTTCAAATATGTCTGGAAAGGATTGTATGGTTGCAATCCCTAACCTACGCTTTTACGAATCACTTGAGTAGGTCAGCTACCTGTGAGTTAATAGATTTGCTGGAAATACTTCTCCCTGAACCCAGCAATCTAGCCAAAAAGTGCTCATTTCTTTAAGAAATTGTTCAAGGGTAATAAGACTGAACTTAAGCTATTTTATTATTGCACATGTTGCTGGAAGAGCAGAGAGTCCTTGCAGGATCGCTATTATGGTTCTACTGGTCCTAAAAGACAAGTAAGTCACTTCATCTCTTGCCCTTTGGACACTCAGCTTCAAAACTTGTACAACAGACCAGGCTTTAATAGACAATGTTAAAGTATAAGTACGTAAGAAAGAAGAAAAATGTTGCAAATTTACAGGACATCTATCAGTGTTCAGGGAAGCTGAAAAAGATTTTCTCAGCAACGCAAACAACATTTCTCTCACTTAGCACTCTGATGGAATATCTATTTTTGAATGTTCAACTTATTCTGTGTGGCCATATGTCTTACAGCTAATGGACATCCAGCGTAAAATGCGCCAGCGACAAACGTCACCGGCTCCATCCTGTCCCCGTCCCTGCTCCTGCAAGCCACGCACTACCTCGCAAAGTAACCTTCCCCGTTATGACGACGCTACTGACTACAGTTTATATCGGGTGCAGTGCCAGGAGTTCGCACGATTCCAAAATTGGGACGAGGAGAAGAAAGTCTCATTCCTCCCCCAAGCACTTCACGGATCTGCCCTTGACTTGCTCACCACCTGACCGCGCCGGTCAAGTGCTTAGAGCTCGACACCCAGCTGGCCCAGCAGTTTGGTCACACCGAGGGGCAGTTCACTCAGGAAATCCGGTGTACAAATCTCTGGTAGTCCATGGTAGTCCACGGATCCAGGAGTCCAAAAGTAGTTTTTTTTTTTGCCTATTTTCAAGGGTTTGTACGGTCTATTGCCTAGATATAGGGCGTCGCTGTAGGAAGTCCAATGGAGTTTCAAGAAGTCTGGAAGTCCGGTGTACAGGATTCGCTCGAGTGATCTGCCCCTCGGGTCACACACATTCCCTTTGGCATGACGTCTTGTCATTCAGCACTACCAAGCAAAAACCTGATCAGTCTTTGAGCGAGTACGCCAGAGAGCGCTCTGTATTGGGACGCACCACTCACCGTTTTGACCCGGACGATGCATCCTCCAGCGGCGTCTAGTGAAGGCACTTATATCCGGCCTCCAGCAATCTCCAACCAAGATACAGCTGAGGTGCCCGTTGCACCCACCTCTCGACGCCGCCCTTCAAGCAGCGATGAAGGCCGAGTCCTGGGGCAATCCAGATGCAGCACCGGACTGTACGGTGAACGGGACGCAGCATGGGCAATGGACATAGCCCTGATCACTCCTTCGGAAAAAGAAGCCGCGAGAAGAGCTAGGAGCCCGAGCAGGGGACTCAGTCCGCAGTTTGACGTGAGCGAAGTCTTCCTAGTCGGCGTATCTACAAGTCACTGATGTGTATCTTGATTTAGTTGGAGATGACGAAGTCATGCTGAGTGACAGAGTAGTGCCACAATATAAGGACCATCATAATCCATCCGTTCCGTATCAATGGCCGAAGTATTCTCAGTGAAGTCCCGTATTTTGATATCACCAAATGTTTGCTAAAAGACATCTTTCACACTCTGCACGAGGGGCTGTTAAAACTTATGTGTCACCATTTACTTCGTAAGTACAAAGTATTTGTAGATATGTTTGCAATACTTGCATAAGTATAATGTAAAGTTTTTCTTTGTGTTTTGCAGTCTTGTCCATTTTGTGGAGTCATTGCACTATCCTCAAACTACAAAGTTGATATATTCCTTGCAATTGCCCATAATAGCCAAGTGAATATTTTCAGAAGTTCATTCGTTGTGATTTTAAGTCATTAAATGCAAAGGAACGTTTAAAAATTAGTTTGTTTTTCAGGAATTTGTGTAACAGAAGGATCTGATGACTACATGCCATATTTGTCTACTTTAAGAAATGAATCTAGCCAGTTACAATTTTTGTAATTATATTTTTTTAGGAACCTTCCAGCAGGTTTTTTTGGTGCACATTTCAGTCCAGTTAGAGGGATAGCCCATTTCAAGAAACACTCCATTTGGACGGACACTCGCCGTACAGGTCACCACCTCACGTCCGGCTTGTGGGGCTAGAAGGTGCTCCAGGAGATGAGGCTAGCACATTTTCTGAACATGCAGTGTGTTAGTTCATAGATAAGATTCTCTCGTGCTCTTCTTGAGATATGAATCAAGTCTTGATTATGCTACAAACTCACAACCACTCATTGTCTTCATAAACAATGCAAATCGGGAATGAGTCAGAAATGGGAAATAAGTTAGGTAGCAGAAGGGAAGGTAAATATCCTTACAACATTGCCTTCGAACAATTTCTAATACTTTTCATAACAACAGTGAGCTTTCCATTCAAGAAGCGTGCTACAATATTTGCAATTGCCCCTATCAAAATCAAGTGAAGAATGCTTTTTCATCCGAACATTTACAAAAAATTAGTGAAATCACAAGACAAATTGCAGAAATTGAATGACCACTCAACTCATATTTTTGAGGAAGTGCTCATAGACCACCATTGTGGCCAGCCTCGCCCCTTGAAATCCTTATGCCTTGCTGGCCGCATACATTCAGCTTCATTTGGTCATAAAGCTGTACCACCTTGAAATACCTCTGGGTTCAAATCCAAAAGAATGTCAAGCAGAATGATTCGCTTCAGAAAGTACCATTATGAATTGGAACCAGAAAATTATTGA
Source organism: Aptinothrips rufus (assembly GCA_902196195.1). Classification (NCBI taxonomy): domain Eukaryota; kingdom Metazoa; phylum Arthropoda; class Insecta; order Thysanoptera; family Thripidae; genus Aptinothrips; species Aptinothrips rufus. Next base: position 2,465 of record CABIKL010003501.1, on the reverse strand, counting down.
AGAGAGCATTATTATACTTTAGGTTCCTGGGAGAAATGAAGGAAAAGACAATGTTAGTAATGATGTGAAATATTTTTTCCAAACAATGAAAGAATAATCAAAGAGAATTATAAAAAGTTCACTGCTGTTGATGATTACAACTTAAGAAGAAGCAATGAAACGTGCAGAGGACAGTGACGAGACGCCTGTATTTGACTTTGACAATTTTATCGTCGATGGTCCTTCGACGAATGCAGGTATCAAAACTGTGTTCCAGGATGACAATGACAAGGCAACATCAACAACCCTGATGAAGAATATCAAAAGCTGTTTGAGCTGTTGAACCAGGGCCCACGAGACTACATCATGCATGTTGCACACCATTTTGAGACATCACCCAACAAAGTTTTTCATTTTCACTTGAAGAACAGGTGTTGGAAAATCATCGGTCATAAAGAATCTGTACCGGATATTATACAGACTATTGAATTCCTCTTCTGACTCAAATCCTAAAGACCCGAAGGCATCTCTCTATGAAATTACAAACAGTTGTCTTGCTGTTATCTGAAATCACTGAGTCAGTCTTTAGTTTTGAGAATTCTTCTGGGTAAGAAAAGATTCCAGAACAACATACGTACAGATCATAGTCTGAGAACTTGTTTGATTTACCCATCCAATATGTTGCTGATCCACCTCCAATCCACCATATGGAGTGGTTCCCTGCATAGACAAAAATGAACCTGGTTTTAACTGTGAATCAAAATTGTTTGTAAGAATGCTTCATGAATTTTACGACGTGTTATGAAATGAATACCTGAATAGCGTGTGCATATTTTATCCAACGTATTAAGGGATTCTTTTACTGCCATGTACAGGTCTCTCAACTTGATGTAATTGAAGTCATTCGAAGGAGTCAAAGTAACTGACGTTGCTAACCCTCCAAACAAAGCATGGACTTTTGATACTTGTTCCCATGCAAGCAGCACTTGATTTGGTACATATCTCCAAAAATCGCAGATGGATAAGTCATGATTTCTCTGAGAAAAAGAAAATATTAAATGCAATGAATGGATCACTGTTGTTAACACAGCGAAGTTATAAGTTGTATTTCTTTTGAAAACTTACCGGAATGATTATTTAATATTTGTGATTAGTCTGGTTTGTGTCGGCGTCGGTTTTGAAGGTATGGCGTCTAAACAATGAGAGTTCTTGATTCGGTTCTTTCTCCTCAGTCGGCCTTTGCAAACTGGATTCCCCGGTATTGTAATTTTTTTCAGCTGGAATGAAAATTATGAAATCACATGTGCTATGATGAAAATGGAAATTGTGTTTTTTCAATGAGGAAGTCACCTCATATGCTATGTTCTTGAAGATTGCTAAAGACGAAGTGGTGTCGTCAAGGTTGGCTAGCGTGCGATGTCTTCAAGTATTTAGTTGGCAGGGTTGGCAGTGATTCGTGAAGATGTTGTTATTTTCTGCTCTTGTTGTTTGCGGATTGTTGAGGTCGTGCGTGTTTGTGCTTGTACTGACGGTTCCTTTTCCATCGCTTCAATATCTTCTACTAACATATTTAAGGTAAGAACGAAGGATGTGTTAGTGTCAGGGACTCTATTAAACAATAAACGTGAACACTGACCGTAGGTCGATTCATGCGTAAAAAAATCGCCTATAATAGTAGTGCACGGCGTGAGCGGAATGGGCTAAATTTTGTTCACGATTCTTTGCATTGCACATGAGCCGAAAGAAAGTTCACAGTAGTCTATACTACTTGGGCTTTTTGCGATTCAAAGTAGACTTAGATTATTCAGTATCGTGAATGATTTAAAATGAAAGATACTTTTGAATCAGTGAATGTGGTCTCTTGTATTGTATTTGTGCATGGAAGTATGGAAGTGTTTTCGTAAACGAACATTTGCATAAACAAGAGAATAGAAGCTAAAAATTCGAAGCAAATGAAAACTGTACGTTATGTAGAAGAAGGGAAGGTGTATTGAATTCATATGTTTGTTTACATATGCTGAACAATGAAGAGGAGTTTAAAGTGGGGTTCAGTAGCCTGCAGAGAGGGGTCCTATACCCTATTGTGCAAGTGACGAAAACGGAAGGAAAGTTTCACGGGAAGAACGTGAAAGGGGTCAAAGTTGTTGTGGACGATGAAGGGTTGCAGCTCGTGACGCACCTCCCCAAGAAGATGGTAGTCTATGCTCCAACAGGAAAAGCTAGCTTCAACATCGGAGGCCAGACAATTCATTTCGCATTCAAGTTACGTTACCACTGAATCAACGACAACTCAACCTTGAGTGACCGCGACCGCAGGACGGTTCAGCAGCAGCTCCTGCAACGCGTGCCAGTATGTGCTTTGGTCCTGTAGCCCGGTGGCGGCAGCCACACGGCGGTGATGCGGCCGACCAGGCACGGACTGGCTGGTCAGGGGCCCAGTCGGGGATTTGACTTCAAGGGGGCCCGAGTCACCCTCTGGGGCCCAC